>JASTWQ010001012.1:0-43563 GCA_035220615.1 Leptothorax acervorum
GAAAGCAACAGAATTTCGTTTTTCTTGTTATATTGTGGGCCCATAGTATTAAAAAATATATTAGATAAAAATTACTACAATCACTTTTTATTATTACATACAGCTTTCCGGATATTGTCCAGTGAACATTTTACAACATATAGGGGAGACCGGGGTGAGACCGTCAAGAGGGTGCAATCGTCAAATCAAATATCTCGGAACCTGTATATTGTGCGAACTCGCTATTAACATTGTAAACGCGTCTTATGGTACCCATGTGACCAACGGAGTTTCGGCAGGTTACCTGCCGTGTTATAATTTTTACGAGGGCAAACGTGTTTTCGGAAGGTGAAAGTGAAATTTTCTGCGCGTGGAAATTTTGTAATATCTGCAATAATATTTGCTCTCCAAATCTCCAGGTACGTGATTATAAAGAGTAATGCATGCTGAACACGAATCCAGTGTAGTTTTTTCATTATCGTTCATGTCTAATATTTCGTGGGCGATCAAACCTGAAACTTGTGTTTGAGGCTAATTCGTCAGTAAACACTCAGGGCGGGTCCGGCAGTCTCGTCACTGTGGCGCGCCGGGCGCACGACTTCAGCTCACGGCGATTTTAGGTTAGGTTGTAACCGGACACGTTAGGTCACGCGTGATACAACTCATTCATCAATATCTCCGAAAATGTTGAAAATTCGTGAAACACGGTCGCCACTCGATTTTACCCGTTAAATCGAGAAAGGTTGTAACCGGACACGTAGGGTCACGCTTGATAGGACTCATTCGTCAAACTACCGAAATATCAAAGATTCGTGAAAACACGGTCGCCACTCGATTTTACCCGTTAAATCGAGAAAGGTAAGTATACTACTAACCGTATCCGTCGACTGATTTCCTTATATTTTTCTGTTTCAGGTGTTCCGGACTGCTGCTGCTGCTGCTGGCCGCTCGTCGTCGCTGGATCTTCTACGTGGAAGCCGCTTCTACCAACGATGCTTGGACCTCGCTCGCCGCCTCGGATGGACCCACAGGATCGTCGCAGAATTTCAGGTAAGTATCGTATGTTACTCGCTTGTATCGCAAGCAAAGTGCATTTACTCGCACTTGATTTCCGCAGGATCAACGATTCTCGAAGAATTCCCCGCTTGGAAGGTGACTCAGGAAAGGTCACAGGATAACGTCGAATAACTTCTGACTCTATGTATCCTTTTATGTTTATAACAATATATTTATTCAGCAATGTCGAATAAATGGTCTTTACAGTTCGATTCACAATGATTCGTTTCACTCGCGTGGTGTTACATTGAGATCGTTCATCGCGTTTAGCGTGTAGCGCGTTGGATCGATAAAAATTGCTTATGTTCGGTATTCGACGCGCACTCGGGTATCTACGGTCGTATCGAGAATGTTCGCACAATTCTCCCGATAGATTGTCCTTGGTGTTGTAATCGGTTGTCGAAATACGAAAGTTCAATTGTCGATCGCGCTATCTTATCGCGTAAAACTGCTTTAATTCGAGTATCGCGATATATCGCTCTTATATTCGCGAACTCCCGGATATCGCTCCGTGCGCGGGCCTCGTCGGTTGTAACGAGAACCTCGAAATCGCTCGCTAATACTCTCGCGGTATAGGAAACGTGTTGATACTTCGAGATCTCCTGGCGGACTGCCTAGAGCCGTCGCGCTCTCCTGGGCACATCCCCTCCTGGGCGGTTACCCCCACTCTTGTTATTCAAGAGTGACCACGTGATCGTCGTATGTTCGCAACTACGCAGGAGACAAACAACTCTGACGTCACGGAATTTTCCAGTATGTTCTACGCCTGCCAAATTTGTCTCGCCGATACGTCTCGAGAATATTCTATCTATCGTATCGCTCGACTATTTATGCTTTTCAGGACAGCTGGATTTTTACGCTGAGATATGCTGTTTCGTTCGCTCACGGCTACCGTATTTCGCATGCTCGGTCGCTATGAGCTGACATTAATGTATATAATCTTCCTTTTCAGCAAAATCACGCGTACAAGAACATCGTTGTACGGTCGTTGAATTTACGCGGGACTTCGATATTCGCGCTATTAGGCATCTCATAAACGCCCCTATGTTACTCGTTTTCCTCGCATGAGGCTCGAGCAGCTACTTCGGTGCTCGCCGGTCGGATTCAAGCGGGACCTTGATATATACGCTAATTAGGACCTAACAAACCCGCCTATCACATCGGATTTGACGCACGAGGTCCGAGCAGCTATCTCGTTGCTCGCCGGTCGGGATCGATCGGGACCTCGATATCCACTCTAATTAGCCTCCCCGAACTACACCTATGTCGGTCAGGTTCGGCTAACCGGCCCATGCAGCTATCTCGATGCTCGCTCATCGAATCTCGACCTGACCTGGATATTCCCGCTAATCGGCGTCCCCTGAGCACGCTCGTATCGGTCTGGTTCGGCAAATCCACTCATGCAGCTATCTCGTTGCATGCCTCTAGAATCCCGACCTGACCTGGGTATCTCCGCTAATTGGCGTCCCCTGAACACGCTCGCGTCGGTCAGGTCTGGCTAACCCGCTCGTTCAGCTATTTCGTTGCTCGCCCATCGGATGCAGACCTGACCCTGTTAATCAAGCTAATTGGCCCACCACGAGTTCATCTATAACGATAAATTCCTCGCTTGAGGTCTATGCAGCGTTTTCGGTGCATAGCCGGTGGATATGGCTGAAAGTATAACTTTCGTACTCGCGGTGGCTCAACTGACCCGAATCTATGACCTATTTACCCGTAATATGCCCGTGCAAGAGTCTCGTTGCATAGGCATCGGATCGCCACGGCAGCTCGATAATCGTGTTATTCGGCACTCGCTTGACATGCCACGATCGGTTGTTTACGCCCACGAGTCCCGTGCAGCTATTTCGTTGCACGGTCAACGGACAACGATGAGAACACATAAGGTGTGCTTCTCGCGATCTACCACGCACCCCTGTCTAGTCTTTATTCGCGGAAGACGCTCGTGCACGAATTTCGTTGCTCGAAATTCGTTAATCACAAAATTCGGTTTTGCCGGCGTATCTCGGCCTTTATTGATAGTACCGCGTCGTCAATTCTCGCGAAATCTCTTTCTCAGTATGATTTTCGTGCACGACGTGTCATGCTCGCATCGCTCTGCAACGACGCGTGAATCGCTCTATGCTGTCGCGTATTAACGCTGAATCACGGGTTTTCCCCTTTCATTTAACTATCGGGAAAACCAAAAGAAAACCAGACATTGCTTATAATCGAACAAAAATTATAAAATGACACAAGCTTTATTGCTTCGTGATGTACAAAATGATTACACGCCTCGCATGGCGTGTTCGCAAAATACGCAAATCGAAAACCTAATTCTACCTTACAGTCTATGTTGCGATCTCGCTGATCGCTCAGTCAAGGCTATATCTATCTCGTATACGCGAATGCCGCGTGTACGCTCCGGTACTCATAAGTCTTATAAGAGGAAATCAATTAATTATTATGGCTTAGTGGCCCGTCGCGGTTCGCGTATGAGAAAATAAATGAAACGGAAATTAATTACGCTTACGCTAATATTAAATGAACGAAAATCTATCTTATTAAGCGTATTGTTCATATCACTATATCTTACATATATATATATATATATATATATATCTACGATGCGGTCCGAGGAAAAGAAAATGAAAATCGAAAATCTACACTAATACATATAAATCGGACTCGCATCTACGCGCGCATTCGGGACAATCGAGAACGGCAGTGGGACGGATGGGCTCACTCCTGGCTTCGGATAACGTATTTCGGTACGTCGAGTTGTTCGTCGCCTATGATCCTCGGTCCCGTCGGCTGTGTCGCCTCGCCGTCGGTCCGGTCAGCCTCGCCTGCCGTATCCTCCGTCACTGTTGCCGATGGACGCGTCACCGTTGCAGCCTCCGGCTGCAAGGTAAGTATACTACTAACCGTATCTGTCGACTAATTCCCCTTTTCTCTGTTTCAGGTGTTCCGGACTGCTGCTGGCCGCTCTGCGTTTCGTCTCACGGATGGACCTCCTTCGTAGAAGCCGCTTACTACCAACGATGCTCTGGACCACTGGATCGTCACGGATGAAGCACCCACAGGATCGTCGCAGAATCTCAGGTAAGTATCGTATACCGTATACGTATAACGTAAGCAATGTGCATTTACTCGCACTTAATTTCCGCAGGAATATCGATAATCGAGGGATCTCCCGCTTGGAAGGTGACTCAGGAATGGTCACAGGATATCGTCGAATGATTTCAGACACTGAGGATATCACTTTGTATAATAATGTATTTATTCAATAAATTTAGAATAAATAGTCATTCAGTTCGATCAACGATGATTTACAGTCACTCTTGGTGTATCACCGCCGTCGTATATCACAATTCGCGTGTCGCGTGTAAGATTGACAATTTTCGAATAATTACGAATTTCCGTCCGCAACATGGGTGTCACCGGTCGTTGTGAGAATATATGGTAAATATAGGATATTATGTATGGATGGAAGTGGATAAGTGTAGGATCACTAGCTTCGTGAGTTCCTCCAAGATAGAAGGTTCCTATAATTTTTTTGCGTGTCCATAGTTAACCCTGTTCATGGTCTTCCGCGTTGTCGATGCGTGTCACCTGGATGGCCAAAAATGCCGGTCACGACGCTATGTGTCGTGACGGCGACTCCACTAGCATATGCTCAGAACGTTATCTCAGGTAGAGATATACGACTGGCTATAGCATCCCCTGGAGTCCGTGCTTTTATATTTCTGTTGGCACGGTTGTGAGCTCTCGGGAAAGCATGTACGGCGGATTGTTGTTCCGCAGGCGTTATTGTTTATTTGTGCGGTCGGCAGACCGCCACAGGACCCCCTTGGTTGAAGGAAAGCCCCGGGTAGAGCGAGTTTCATCTTCTGCGTGGCTGCGGCGTGGATGGCCGAGATCCTTGGCAGAGTGGCTGTTGTCCAATGTGGGCCGAGGTTGTTGGCATGAGGCTTGCCGTTCCTCGTTGGCCGGAGTAGGTGACAGGGCCTGTCGTCTTTCCTCGTTTTTTTTTTTTTTTGGCTAAGGGCGTTGGCGTCGTCGCTGCCGTTTGCCTCGTTGGCCGAGATTGCGGATTCGTCTTTTCGTGGGCCGAGGTGAGTGGCGCGATGGCTGTCGCTCCTTGTTGCCGAGGTGGGTGACATGGCTTGTCGTTTCTCCGTTGGCCGATGTATGGACATAGTTCCTTAGCCGGGCTTGCGTATATCATAGCGAGCTTACGGCCTTGGTTGGTGCCAGCGGTTGCTGGTCTTTGCTGCCGATTGGTCATCGGACTTTTGTTGTTACTGTACACTATTTACAATCGATTGTGGTTATATATACAGGATTTATATACAGGGTTTATATACAGGATTTATATACAGGATTTATATACAAGTGTATGCTGCTGTTGTAGAGTGGTCAGATCATGTCGGGGTCACCAATTTATAGGATATTATGTATGGATGGAAGTGGATAAGTGTAGGATCACTAGCTTCGTGAGTTCCTTTAAGATAGAAGGTTCCTATAATTTTTCTGCGTGTCCGTAGTTAACCCAGTTCATGGTCTTCCGCGTTGTCGATGCGTGTCACCTGGATGGCCAAAAATGCCGGTCACGACGCTATGTGTCGTGACGGCGACTCCACTAGCATACGCTCAGAACGTTATCTCAGGTAGAGATATACGACTGGCTATAGCATCCCCTGGAGTCCGTGCTTTTATATTTTTGTTGGCACGGTTGTGCGCTCTCGGGAAAGCATGTACGGCGGATTGTTGTTCCGCAGGCGTTATTGTTTATTTGTGCGGTCGGCAGACCGCCACAGTAAATATGCAGAATAGTGGCCCCCTCACCGATTTCGTTGAACTTAGGCTTAATCGACGCGTTTTTGCGTGAAACAAAAGAATCTGGCAGAAAAAAGTGTCGCTCTGCCCTGCGAAGCGAGATATTAACAGTTAAAGTTGACGACTGTCAGGTTATAAAACCTATCATACCGACGCGATGTAGCGACTGATAGCGACCACGAACATGCCCTGTGGCCACATGCGCATGCTCCGTGGCCGCACGCGCATGCAAAAGTGCGCGAATTTAAAACCTATGTATACTTATAATGCATATCGCTTGACTTTCGATGATGAATATGTCGCAGTCACATGGTGTACGCACACACACACACGCGGGGGGGGGGGGGTGCAAGGGTGGGCTTTCGGCCCCCCTACGCACCCCCTCCGCCGATAGGCAGGGTGGACCTCGCTTTACAAGTATGCGCTTTGTAAGTTGAAGCACATACAAAGCGCATACTTATAAAGCGCGTCACTAACATATAGGTTAGTGGCGCGCTTTACAAGTATGTGCTTTGTAAGTTGAAGAACATACAAAGCACATTCTTGTAAAGCGCGTCACTAACCTATGCTAAGTTGTAAAGCGAGGTCCACCCTGTCTACCGGCGGAGGGGGTGCTTGCGCCCCCCCTCCCTGCGTTTGTGTGTGTACACCATGTGGCTGCGACATATTTATCATCAAAAGTCAAGCGATACGCATTATAAGTATACATAGGTTTTCAATTCGCGCGTTTTTGCATACGCGTGAGGCTACGGAGCATGCGCATGTGGCCGCAGGGCATGTTCGTAGTCGCTACCAGTCGCTACATTGCGTCGGTATGACAGGTTTCATAACCTGATAGTCGTCAACTTTAACTGTTAATATCTCGCTTCGCGGGGCAGAGCGACACTTTTTTCTGCCAGATTCTTTCGTTTCACGCAAAAACGCGTCGATTAAGCCTAAGTTCAACGAAATCGGTGAGGGGGCCACTATTCTGCATATTTACCGAATATATCGTATTCCCCCGCGTGATTGTCCTTTGTTTCGTATACGGATGTGAATGTTCGCACTATTCGTATAAGTCGCACGCACTATCAGCGATACGTGATATTTCCGGATATCGCTCCATACGCGGGTCTCCCCGGTTGTATCAAGAACTTCGTTACGTGTCAAATATGTTATCTCTTCGAGCTCTCCCGGCGGACTAACCACGAGCGCTCGCTCGCTACGTCCCCACCTACGCAGTACCCCCCACTCCTGGTATTGCGTCAGCCGTGTCACGTGATCATCGCCTGACCGTAACTGACAAACAAGTCTGACAAACACGCAGGAATGTCGTACGATCGTCTATTGTATCCTCGTAAATGCTGGAAACGTATCTCTGGATGTATTTCGAAAATACAATATGACATATAACATGATTTTACATGATTTCACAGGTACGACGCAATTTCGTCATTTATTATCGTACAATGATCGCTTCTTATCACAGTTGATCCTTATCAACTAATATCACGGAGAATAACGCGATTTCCCGGCGATGACGTTCGTGCAGGAAGTTGGTTGCACAACGGTCAGATCTCAACGGCAACGCGATATCTATGCTGTTTAGCATTCCTTAAGGGTCCATATCCCTCAGTAGGTCCAAAAAATAGGTGATTTTTGTGAATTTTTTGTGGAGAAAGTAAACAAAATAAATCAATCAATATTTATGGATTTTATTGATGATACTTTTAAGTAGTTGTACAAATTTTTTCAGCCCATTTAAATAATTAGGCGAAGCGGGATACTGGGCAACGGCGCGGAGTAGGTTGCTCCATGGCGAAAGTCCTCAGGGTCGTAAAATGTGTCTAAAACATCAAATCAATCGATTTTCCTGTTCAGTACAAGTGTCCCTACAGAGTAGACTAAAAAAAATTATTTTGAATAAAAATTCATAAAATGGCGGCAGTTAAAAGAAAAAAATTTAATTTTTACTATTAATTTTTTTCTTTTAACTGCCGCCATTTTATGAATTTTTATTCAAAATAATTTTTTTTAGTCTACTCTATAGGGACACTTGTACTGAACAGGAAAATCGATTGATTCGATGTTTCAGACACATTTTACGACCCTGAGGACTTCCGCCATGGAGCAACCTACTCCGCGCCGTTGCCCAGTATCCCGCTTCGCCTAATTATTTAAATGGGCTGAAAAAATTTGTACAACTACTTAAAAGTATCATCAATAAAATCCATAAATATTGATTGATTTATTTTGTTTACTTTCTCCACAAAAAATTCACAAAAATCACCTATTTTTTGGACCTACTGAGGGATATGGACCCTTAAGGACCCTCCGAACATTTATTTCAACTTTCGAACTTTGTGCAGTGATCTTCCTGCACAATCGTCGGACTAGAACGGGACCTTGATGGACACGTCTGTTGGACTCTCGCGAATGCAACTATAACAGTCTTTTCCTCGGGGAAGGTCTGTGCAGTGACTTTGTTGCACAGGGTTCGTAGAACGACGGGAGTCGGTCTGCGGGCTTCCTCGGGACTCAGCGAAGTCATCCCTGTCGTTTGTTGCTGAAGAAGGTGCTCGTGCAGGGAGTTGGCTGCACCCAGGTCGGATCAGGGCGAAACTCGGTATACACGCTAATTGGGACCTCGGTAGGCCATTGCCAATGGTCGTTTGTTCGCACGAGGTCTGTGCAGGGTTCTGGTTGCACAGAGGTTAGGATTCTCGGAGAACGCTCTTTACGTCTTATTCGACGCTCAATGAACACGTTGGTAACGTTTGTTTACTCGGATTATGTCTGTGCAATGTCCGCTCATCGCATGCGTCGGACTCTGTCGGAATCGCTATCACGGTGTCCGTTGACACATAATCGGCTCGTATCTACGCGATTATTAACACGTCGCGCTTAATTTGCTTCTACACGCGACAACGGGCGTAATCGCTACACTCTTTCGCGTAATTAACGCTGAATCACGGGTTTTATCCCCTATACAACTTGTTTATAATGTTGGTAATAGAACGAGGAGAGATCATACATATGACATTCGGTACGACTGTATTCGTATCAACTTAATAAAGTCGAGTCACGCAAGAAGGCGACACTAGTGTCGTCATGCATGTTTGCGGCGCGCTCAGCGCGGGTCGCGTAGCAACGTGTTGTTAGAAAAAAAAGGAGAGCTACGCGTGCGAGAGGCGGATGCGGGGAGCCTGCGACTCACCGAGCGAGCATTCGTTTCGAGTCCTTCGTAAAGTAAGAGCGTTCTCGTCTATGAGACGTGCCGGTAGAACAATTGAGGAAGCGAATCGTAACGTGTGGCTAAAACCGATTGTATTCTCGTATTTCACTATCGTTGTGATTCTGTATATCTGATAAGTAGCGAGAAGATTATTTCTGCAACAAATAGATGTGATTTGAGATACGCCACGGGACTATACCGGCCTGGCGAACGATCACGCTATCACCGCTGCGTGTGAATGCATGAAGGAAGGGTCGCCATTACAGCATCGTGATACCTCACGAAGGAACAGCAGCCATTGAAGTATATGATATGCTTAACAGCCTACGAGAGAGAGATATATTCTTAAAAGGAAGAATATATTATGCAAGCAGAGATTTCTCCAGTAATGAGGTAAATCTTAGATTTCTGACAACCACAGATCCTTGCCGGGTTTCGAAAGTCACTCGTACAATCGAGTGGTGTGGCGGATTAATATTCCCGTCTCTCTAATGCGATCTTGGTTACAGATTTCTGGAGAGATTACGCGAAGCTAGCGTTTTTCAATGAGAAGTGTCGACTATAAACCAATAGTCGTAACAACACATTTAACGCGTTAAATGGAGTTAAATCTGAGCTCAGTAAAAACTTTCTTTAATGGTATTTTTCTAAGGTTGCAACCGATATATCATTCTTTTTTTATTATTCACAAAGTTTAATTACTCAATTCAAGTCGACGACGCGGATTGTCATTTTGTTAAAAGAAACAATCTTTCTGAATACATACTCGCGTTACTTATATTATCTACGGCGTTACTCATATTACGATATTTCCTTTGCGTTCAAGACTATTCTCAAGTTAGATTTAAGTAAAGATTTCTTCGCACGTTCACGAATTCATAACGTCAACTGTAAAATATAACCTGATTTCTTGTCGAACTATGCAAAACTACGGTGATTAACGACATAATATTTGTATAGATTGATATGTCTTTCCTATCAAATAAGATATTTACAAAACAATGATGTATAATTTGGTATAATACTTCCATCGCATTCTCGATCATCATCTGATTATATTTCTTTCGCAAGATTAGCTACATTCAAAGCCATTAGCTATTCGAACGAGAAGGACGTTACGTTACAAAGGAAAATACGACGTATCAATCTATCCCTCACATGTAATTGATTTTCTATGAATTATGCTTATCTATTTATGTGTTATTATTGACTTTATATGTGATCTGTTTCATACGAATGGTCTGTTTATCCGAATCTATCATGATGCAAGCTATGATCTGACGAACAATTGTAATTGAAATTACGTACATTCTATGGAAATATTAAACAAATACCGCTGGTTATAGAATTCAGGATTTAGAATTCATGTAATGAGTTGAGTGTTACGAATTGTGCTTAATTGTTTCAGTTGATAAAAGGACCATTCGTCTGAGTATTATTCTATATTATGTGACTTGCATTTTATTTTTATGTGAACTATTTCAAACACGTTTAATGATTTTCAACTTTGAATATTCTAACTGAGTATATGAATATATGATCTCTCCCTCAAATAGTAAAAGGCGTGTGTCGTTTCCTCCCCTCATTAAATCACAAGCCTAGGCTCATGCGTGAGCTTGTACGAAACACAACTATATTCTATTTTTACTGTGCGACTATCTCTATCGCACCACGCAATGTATGACAATAATAAAGAAAAAACTAATACTTAGGGGAAAACCCAAAACAAAACAATTAATTCTAATCTAGAAATGAGTCTATACGCGACCCTTAAGAGCTATAATCTAAATAACTAGTCGGTCTTTTAACGACGCGGTAAATACTGCAAGTATGAATATATATATATGGATATATAATTTTGCCTCAGTGGCACGCAAAGGAAGAGAATAAAGAATAAAATTGATCTTATCGGGCAATCAAACAAAGAAAATGAACGCAAAATAAACTAAAATTATTACATAGTGCCCATAATTCCGATACAACTGAGATGCGCCGAGCGCCAATCGACTCACTCGGCCTCGCTGTCGGTGATCGGGTCTGTCGGTGGCACCGCTGCAGCTTCCGGCTGCAAGGTTTCCCTGTGTTGTCCGTTGCACGTGCGTCATTGTTAGTACATTGAAGGGAAATAATGGTACGCACGTATCGTCGCAAAACGACTCCCGTCGACAAGGAGCAACTGAATAATGCAGTTGTGGCGGTGAAAAAAGATAAAATGAGCGCTTATGCAGCCGCAAAACGGTTCGGTGTCCCGAGAACCACGTTGAACGACTGGCTAAAGAAGAACCAGGATGAAATAGAACACGTGGATGACGTGGTCGTACTATATAAAGGAGGCTTATCGGTGAGTACTTAACAATTATTAATTTTTAAAAGCATGCACTCTGCTCAGCAAAGTTTATATTCATGCAACGTCTTAATTTTAAATGTAGGTTATGAACGCGGAAACTGAAAACTTTGGTGGAATACTTAGTACATTGCAACGATATGTACTTTGGGCTATCTGCGAAGGAAACCCGTTGTTTAGCCTTTGATTTAGCCAAAAAATTAAATCTGAAGGTACCAGCATCGTGGGAAACCGCTCGCATGGCCGGTAAAGATTGGCTAAGCAGCTTTCTAATTATTTTTTAATAATATGTTCCTCATAAAGGTTTTTAAAAATAAATTTTTACATTTCTCTCTTAAAAAACAATTATTAAAATGTATCCTATCATTTTTCAGGATTAGATGTACGTATTTCTATTGAAAATGCAGTGTGACGGATCCGCTCTGGGGGGGTGACGATTCCACCCCGCCATTTTTGAGATCTCAATTTTTCCACCGTTGTCGTTTTTGCTCTATACCGGTTAAACAAAGCGACGTAGACAAAAATTTTCCATATAGATTTTGTAGCTAAGGTTCACTCTTTACAATCGTATACCACATTTAACTAAAATTATTTATTTTGTTGTTAAAAATCGGCACCGACAAAAAACTGCCGGCCTCGCCCCGGTCTCCCCTACAGCAGGAAATTCAGCAAGTGCATGCGGGCGGTAAATATGTACAGCACATATATGTAAAATTTTAATATAAATCTAAAGATTAATAGAAATAAATAAGTGTATATAAATTAATTAATTAAAATGTTAATTCAGTTTTAGAAGCAAATAGCGATAATTACGCTTCATATGCTGGCAATCAAATTATAGAAGAAGAAGGAAAAGAAAACTTACATCATAATGATATTTTTGCTGAAAATTTCCATAATAAAGAAGCCTTTGATAATATAGATATAGATGAACGAATAAACGAGAATACATCAAGTGTATTAGAAAATCTTGATTCTGAAAAAAAGGTTTATATCTAAAAATTATATATTATAGTAAATATTCTTCATAAATTTTTGAGTTCTTGCAACAACGTTTATGTTAATTTAACAAAGGTGTCACGTTTTATAGATTGCATTTTTTATTAATTTATAATAATTTTTTAAACAGAATTCTTGCATACATATACAATTGTAATTTATCGTTTTTTATAGATAATTCGGATGTAGAAGAAATAGAAGACGAAGTGGCAAATATAAAAAAGTGGGTTTTACAAAATAATATTTGTTGCCGCTCCCTTTGGCTGGAGTCAGCGGTTAATCGGTCCGCAGGAACGGAGGTTCTTAAAAGACACTAGTATCGCTTTGATTTGACAAACACTTTATTTTAATTGGAGACACAGAGTATACGTGAGCCTGACGAGCTACGCAGCTCCGTACTCGTGGTGGTTTCGGCACACACTGCCTGCGATGGCGAGACGGCGCGCTCAGGAATTCGTCAGAAAAACGTCTGACGTCGTTACACAGAGTTCTACACAAGTTTTCGAGATGGTCGACTTTCCTTACATTCGCAGGCCAATTCGACAATAATATCAATACAATCACGCGATGTCTTACAGGTTGAGACCTTGTCGATGTAGCGATTGTTAAATTAAACTCAACGGTCGAGCCAAGGAATATTCGGGAAAGCCATCGGTGATTAACGCATACATATTCATGTCTCCAATTGAACAATATTTCTCAAGTAGCACTGCAAGAGTTAATAAATATCTTGAGAAATCTTTTGCCACAATTACCGTTATCTGCAAAATCTTTTATTGGAACAAAATATAATTTTAATATCGAAACTTTCGATGTAGAAGGAGAGCAATATCAATATGTATATTTTGGGTTACGTGAAGGACTACAAAGATGCGTTAATACGGCTTTGCATACTAATGGTGGAATACCTTTGCAAATAAATGTAGATGGTGTACCTATGTACAAATCGAGTCGAAAGCAGCTTTGGCCTATTCTGTGCAAAGTTCATCATGACTTTGATATATATAAGCCATTTGCAGTCGGCATATACTGTGGGAATAATAAGCCCAATAATATTAATCAATATTTAAATAAATTTGTTGATGAAATCAATACATTACAACGCGATGGCTTACTTATCTCAAATCGTTTAATGAAACCTTATATTAAATGTTCTATTTGTGACAGTCCAGCTCGGGCTTTTTTAAAAGGGATTAAAGGACATGGAGGCTTTAGTGCATGTGAAAGATGTACTGTGTATGGGGAAAGAATAAGTAATAGGACTGTTTATAATGAAATAGATGCATTAGAAAGAAGTAATGAGAACTTTAGAGCACAAAGTGATTCAGAACATCATATTGCTGTCACACCATTGCTTGGTATTATTCCAGAAGTTGATATGATTATAATATTTGTGTTAGATGTAATGCATTTAGGAATATATTGGTGTCATGAAAAAATTATTCGTAGATTATTGGATGGAAGGTAATTTGACAAGACTGACTCGCGTACAAAAAAAAGGAGCTTTCAAGAAGACTTGATACTGTTCGAAAATATGTACCAATTGAATTCCAAAGAAAAATTGGCGCTTTAGTTAACTGTAGAAAATGGAAAGCAACTAAATTTCGATTTTTTTTACTCTATTGTAGTCCATTAGTTTTAAAAAATATTTTAAGACCAAAATTTATCACCATTTTCTATTACTACATGTTGCTTTTAGAATATTATGCAGTGATAAATTTCAACAATATAATAACTTCGCAAAAATTTATTTAATAAGATTTTTTCAAACACTGCCTCTTTTGTATGGGTTACAATCACAAGTATTAAATATGCATAATTTAGTTCATATTCCAGATGATACCGTTAATATGAATTGAAATTTATATCTTATAACATCTTTTCTTTTCGAAAGTTACTTGGGTCAAATGCAGAAATTAATACGTACACCGAACAAGCCTCTTGAACAAATATGTAGGCGTTTAGAAGAAAAAAAATATTTTATTTAAAAATAACCGATAATACCGAAATTGTTTGCCATTCTTAAAGAAAACAATAATTATTTACAGGAGAATATCATTGTACGATGCCGTACGTTACGTGCGCCGCGACGGGCGGCAGCCCGGCCGACGCGCCGTCAGCGCGGATCGCGCGCGTCATACCTCACCCCCCAAGAGCGCGAGCTTCGCTGTTTACCGCGGGGCGGCTGACTTTCTCGCGAGAAGAAAGCAAACAGAAGCCTTTATATACAACACCCGACGAGGGACAAGCCAACTCTTGTAACGAATACCTCCCTCGGGATACCGGGTGTTGCAGGTGAATACAATCGAGATTTTGCATACAGTGTGTCGAGTAACGACCACACTGGAACGATCAGAGTCGACCCTCCGCTCTGGCGAGCGTCGAGATAGACTTGATCTTCGACAACTTTTGAAGTCGGTGGAGTCCGCCTCTCCCACCAAGCCGGCAGCCTCTGCCTGCAAGGTGGTTGATCGAGGTCACGGCCACTCCACTCAACGAAGAGCAGGAGACTCTCGCCAACCGCGTAGACGAACGCGCCGACGACGACCAAGGAAGTCTTCATCACCAAGGCACGCCAAGCACGGAAAAGAACCTGCGCCTCCACCTGCGCCTCCACCAGCCGTACCAGTTGTGCAGGTAGCACCGTGGATTGTGGGCACTAACGGTCCCCCATTCGCAAACTTACAGCTAAACAAGCTGCTAGACTGAAGCTCTTGTTCTAGAAGCTTGAATTTCTGGCGCTCGTGAGCGCCAGCCTTAACAGATCTAAATGTAAATATAGATCTAAGAATAAATTATGATTTTACCAGCTTAACCACGCTCAGAATCTGTCACCTTCTCTATCCTCGCTACGTACCTCCGAAACAATCATTGTTATTGAAAAGATAAAAATACATGGATTATTTACTATTTCTCATAAAAGTCCAGACAATTGTATTCTTCTAGAAGACAACAAAATATTATTAATAAAAAGAATATTTTATCATATGCATGACTGTAAAAGCGTGAAAGTATCTGGGTTAGTACTGAAGAAAGCGAGAAAATCAGTATATCAATATCCATCACCATCATCGCTATTTCAAATATGGAAAATAACACAAATTACTGATGAATTGATAATAGCTCCAATCAATGCAATAAAAAATAAATTTATTTTCTTAAAACTTAATTTTTCTCCGTTAAAAAATTATAAGAAATATGTCATTCCTTTACTTCATTTATAATTAATAAAATACAAAATTATAAATCAAGTGTTTTATTCTGTAATCCTATTATCATTATTTTTTAAATAATATTTAAGTAATTTTCGTGTAATGTAAGCGCGCTAGGCGCGATTGAGTTTCAATCGCACTCGCCAGATGATTCGCCGGAACGGCCCAGCGCTGAGCCCGGAATGCGTATGACGCGATTATCAGAATCGCTAGAAGACCGGGTGAGGCAGTTACAAATGAAAAAACTGTAGTCGGAATAGAGTCATAAAACAACACTGTTTATTGTCACAAACAACGGTTATAACGATCAAAGAATGTTTGTCTTTTGAGCGCGATCGATCTGTAATAAGTTCGATAGCGTCCTGATTCGAGTGAGCGAGCACCTTTATAGGCGTGACGTCACTCGCGGCGCCGAGTTACACCTTACTTGCGGGCAAGCTTGGCGTTTATTTCGATTGAATTCCTCACTGGGGTGAATTCCAATCACCGAATGATAGCGGTCGCAGCCGCGATACGCCGACTCTTATTTGCTCTCGAGTCGACACGTTTATCCGCACAGACACTAAACTGCGCTTGAATCCCGCGTTATTGCTGACTTGCAATACACGCGGATACTTAAGGATGCCCGATTACCGAGATTGTAAGTAGGTATACAAGAGGGGTTCTAACTCAAAGGGACTTTTGGTGGTACCACTGTTTTATGGGGAATTTTTGTACGCGTTTTACAGCGGCGTCTGGGGATTTTTGGTGTGTCATGGCCAAGGGGTTCTGAGGGGGGGGGGGGTGATTTGGAGGGCGAGGGGGCTGACGTCACGCGAGGAGAGGGGTACGGCCCGTGTAGGATCCGCGTAGGGGTTTGCGGGGAGAGGGGTACCGCGTTAGGGGTAGGGCCCGCCCGCCGCCGCCGCCGCTGCCGCCCGCCAGCGTCATCGTTCGCGCTCTCTCGCTCGCGTGCCCCTTCGCGTTCTCTCTCTCTCTCTCTCTCTCTCTCTCTCTCTCTTTCGTTCGCCTATTATGCGCTCAGTGTATGCGCTCTCTCGCTCCCGCTCGCGTGCCCATTTGCGTTCTCTCTCTCTCCCGTTCGCCTATCATGCGCTCACCATTGTGTGTCTCTTCGCGCTCTCTCTCTCTCACTCTCTCTCCCGTTCGCGTTTTTTCTCTCTCTCTCTCTCTCGCTCCAACTCACATGTGTCACCCGTTCGCGTTTCTCCGCTCGCCTTACCACCTATGTCACCGTTCGTGCTTTCCCTTCCGTTCACGTCTTCTCGCTCACTCGCCTTCCCACCTGTATTACCCGTTTACAATCTCCCCGCTCGCTCGCGTCTCTCTTCGCGTTCCCTCTATCACCCGTTCGCTTTCTCGCGTTCGCGTTTACCCTCCTATCTACAGAGAGAGGAAGGAAAAGGAAAGGACATATTTATATGTAAAAATAAGTACACTTTTTTCGGGAAATAATTATATTAACATTTTTTATTCAAAGAAAATATCAATTTCCCTCTCCCAATGATCAAACAATCTGTCATATTTTTCAATCAGATCCTCTTTGTTTATATACATTTCTATACATTCCGGACACTCGTGTGCCGGTCGTACACACATCAACACTCTGGAACATGTATCGCACGTTGTTCAGGATTGACTAATAATGTATTTGTTGATTTTATTATATGTTCAAGATTTATGTCGTCATAATAATTTATTCATGACTCTCGTCTCGTTATGGGATATATCGAATCTCGAGTAATGTCTCGATATATCCCACGCGTTCCGAGGAGCGTGCGACGCGTTCGCAGAATCGTTCGCCAATAAGAGCGTCACGTCAATCCCTCCTTAAGAGACAAAATTTCGGCTGATCGATAGCCGTCGTCGAAACAAACAGCAGACGAGTTCTATCCTTGAAGCGAGCATTTTGTGAGCCGTAGTTACTGTTGTCGCGAGAACCAGAGAACTTTCGAGAATCTTCGCGAGAAAGTCAATTGCGAGTTTCTCAATTCTCCGAGAACGCGATCGCGATCAACGGTGCAAGTTCGTCGTGCATCGAAGTCTTTTCGCCGACAAGTCATTTGTGAACGCGCTTATCTCGCCGTTATAAACTGTTAATTTCAGTGGCAGTAATAAATGTGATACACATTGTTCAACAAAAAGACGTTAATTTAAAAGTGACCTTCGATCCAACGACTTAACATCTCTTGTTCACGCTCCACAATATCTCGCCCCAACGTCACTTCTCTCTCTCTCTCTCTCGCACTTTCCTCGCTCCGTCGCTCTCACCTCTCGCTCTCTCTGAGCGATCCCGGCATATCTCACGTTCGTCGCGACAATTTTCGCTCGCGCGCGAACATACGTCGTCTTGATCGTGATGGGTAGCCTACGTATGTCAGACGAGATCGAGTGCCACTGGACTCGACGCACGTAACCAAACAACCATCTCTCGCGAAACTTGAAACATCTGTCACAGAGTCGCGGCCTCGGTGATAGCGTGCTCACGTTAGCGGAGGCGATTCCACGGATGCATATACTCCTCAATAACAGTTAATAGCGATCAGGGTAGTCAATTGGTCGAACTCCGTCCAACAACAAAGGTTTTAGATCATCAGGTCTCATGTCTATAATATATTTAAAAAAATTTTTTTGAACAATTTTTTAAATAACCTATAAAATATAAATTATTATTATTATATTATTTGAAAACTTTTCTCTTACCTTCTCCTTTCTCGGCTTAGGCCCCTGCTAGTAATAATCTGCTATCGCACCATGCAACCCTCGGCTTAGGCCCCGGCCGCGACCACCTTTCTTGATAATCCGGCGCCGGGTACGGTAGTTTACTACATCATTACAAGTCCTATAAAGTACATGTTCTTCGTCGTACTTATACGATCAAGAAATTATATTTTATTGGACTCATAATGACGTACATGGCACCCTCGGCTTTGATTCCGACAAACTAACACTTGCATACAAAAACTATTTTTAAAAAACTAACGATTGTATACCGGCGAGCGACAGTTGCAAACTGAAGCGGAACTGCGGGAAAAAACCCGCTAGAGGAGAATTAAGGGCAGTATAAAACTGATAAGTAGTCGCTTCTAGCGAAAAGGATGTTTATATCTCGTGTTACAAAGACGAGCAGCCGAACCTAGGCGCTCTGTAACGCGCTACGCCATAACGGAATGGCATAGCGATACATGTCTTCGTAGAAGACGGCTCTTGGAGGAAAAAAAAATCGATCGGCGCGATGCAATAGTTTTTAGTCAATCGCGGTGTAATGGTCATGATCATCATTTTTATAGGAAGACTTGTTTTTTTGTCAGGGTTTCAGCGAGCGCGTCGCGACATGTTTCAGCGAGCGCGTCACGACATTTTTTACGCCTGTAAACAAACAGCGTCTCGCACTACAGAAGCGAACGCCAATATCGTATTGTATATCGCTCGAGTGGAAAATAAATTACGTCGTGATTCAGACTTAAAAAAGACATTTTATTTTTCTTTTACGTATATATTCATGCGTAGTGGATGGGAAAGGAGATAAGAAATAACAACGCTGTAACATACATATATGTATAATTTATTTATTATTATAAAAAGATGACATTTCTTTTTCGTGTTTCGACCACCAGTTAAATATTTTAAATACGTTTTGTAACGCGCAATTCTTTGTATGTTTTCCGCATCGCACAGTATTAGCGGCATCCATATTGTTCAAAGATTCGATGTCTTCGTAATCGGCATCCAGAGTCTCGATGATCATTTTTTTTCTCGCAAAATCTTCGAGCAGATCCACCAGCCATTCTCGTTTCTGGATTCCCTTGACGTACACGAGAGTCGGCGGCGTCTTGTCGTCATCATCCTCTTCCATACCAAGCATGGCTGATGTAATTAGATGTTTCACCATGCTGTACGGCACGTTTCCGTCTTCCCATCGTAATCCATGATGATTTTTAATCAACCAGGTAGCGCATGACTTGTCAGAGTTCATGAGGAGATTCCACGGCATGGGGCGTTCAAAAATGTAATGCGCCAGAACGGTCCCCTTTCGCAGCACAGCCACCTCCTTCACGACAAATTTCATTCCGACA
Source organism: Leptothorax acervorum (assembly GCA_035220615.1). NCBI lineage: Eukaryota > Metazoa > Arthropoda > Insecta > Hymenoptera > Formicidae > Leptothorax > Leptothorax acervorum. The sequence goes on from JASTWQ010001012.1 coordinate 19,702, forward strand.
AGAAAACCTTGCAGGTCCACGAACGTTGGTACGGACATGAGATTTCTCTCTCTTCGATGCGTTATTCGAGAAGAATGACACGCAAATATGCAGACGTCTCGCGACACTTTTGATTTATACCTTGCTCCCTTCCCCCCCCCCCCTCTTTATTGTATCAGGGAAAAAATTTTTTCGACGTTGCCACGTTGGTCAACGGGTTGTACTGAATAACGCGATCGTGTATGATGAGACAGTACGCTGAGGTATTCGGCGGTACATTCTCCATACAATCGAATTCTATTCTGACATCAACGGTGGCATTTTTGAAGGATTCGTTTTGTCGAGAGCAATCGATGACCACTATTTGAGCGTAATGTAGAAAATTCAGGACATCGAGACACGGTTGGATGTGTTCGGGTCCGTAATACGCTCTACTGAAACGCGCGTACATATCGTACAGAATCGCCCATTTGTTTTTACCAAAGTCCAAATTCATATCGTCGTACGGATAGAATTCAGAGTTTAAATAAAGTTTCACGTTGGTCAATTTGCAATGATCGAACGTTGTTATTTCTCTGGTCATAACATTCTTCCGGCCCGTCTGCAGAGCAAAGATGACGTATCGCGGTTTTTCGAGCTGAGTCGCGGTCTTGATAGCCCACGAGTGCTTGGTCGTGTTCTGCAACAGGGGATACTCGTACAGATCCCACGAACGGAAACTCATATTCAGATATCGTCCGTTTTCCAAGGCGCGCAGCATCGACAGTTTGTTGATCTCGTTCAGCAACACGTGAGGCATTCGCCATTGTATCTTGAGTACGTTGATAGCAGGATTCAACGTCGGATTTCCCACCAGGGAATTGTTATCGTTGCGCGATCGTATCAAGATTAATTCGTGACGCGCGTTGATCACCACGCGTTTGTAATCCTCGCAAAATCCCAGTAACATACTAAGCGGTACGTGAAAAGTAAAGTTTCTTCGCGTAGAAGTGATGTCCGCGTTATTGAGCATATCCCAGCCGGCGTTTTTCAGAATTGTACTCGCGCCCAAAGACAGCGACGCGTAGTTCTTGAGCGTTGTTGTTATTCCTACGTTTCTGTTGCGATCAATCTCCACACCGCCGAGTTCGTTTCGAATCTCATCGAACAAGAATGCGACGGCATTATTCGCCAATACCACGTTATTGGGTTCGCCGTCTACTCTGTTCACCGTCAATATTCCTTCGACGTAGAGAAAACTTTCGCACGGCAACGTATACAGATCCTGCTTTTGTATGGGTATTCGTATCTCATCGCTATACTCGAACGTTGTGTTGGCGTACGCGTTGTACGTGTGAGTCTCGATCTTGACGGTGCGATCGTCAAAGACCGGCTCGCTTCCGATGTTAAGGATATCGGTCATGTTTCCTCAGATATTTCGCACCGCAAATCCCAAAGATTGTAAGAATTCAACGTTCGACGCTGTGAGCTTCTTTCTCGTCTTTTTAGCGTAGCCTAACGCTGGTGATGACAATGATCGAATGATATCGGTGGCCGCTACCGTAATGTAGATAGTGTTATCTCTCGTGTGCTCCGAGTCGTTCAACACGAGCATCTCATATATGTCGCGCACACTCACGCGCGTTATCGCTATCGCCGTCGTACGTGCAATCTGACAATAATCTCTTCGCATCGAAAATCGAGCAATCGTCCGTCCTGATCCACGATGCGTACCGTTAGATCCGTAATGCTCCGTGCGATGATCGGCAGGTAAATTATCTGCGCCGGTGTTTCCGATATCTTATATCCTGGCGGCACGCTTGGAGAAAATTCGTGTATCGTGTGAACGGGTTTGCCGTTGCTGTACGCACCCGCGGTCACGTTACACTCTACGCGAATAATGTTTATATTGATGATACTAATCGGTAGGTCCGATCGGTGCCATTTTCCAGGCTGCAATATACGCTTCGACGAGAATCCCAGCAGCGATCCAATATATCCAATATTGTTTGGTTTGCTAAAGTTTACTCTGAAAGCGCAATTGATCTCGCTTTTCATCGTGTTGTAATTAGCACGGAGCACTATCGGATATTTTACAGCCTCATCGTCCTCGTACTCCGCGTTGTCGTCATCGTCCTCGTCACCGTTCGCGCGAACGGTCTCCTCTCGCGCGATATCCGCGACCGATGTACGATTATTGCTGATAAAAGGAGCTACGCGTCGGCCGCGTCGCGGGCGTTTCCGTGAAACAGCGCGTTTCAAAAACTCGTGTATTGCTCCTATCTCGTACGATCCTTCGTGTATCGTAATTTCCGTGTCATCCTCGTCGAAGTAAAATTTATTATTCGAAGAATTCACGTTTGGTATCGTGTGATAAGTCTCAAAAACCGTTAGACCGAGCTCGTAGTCACCGTCGCTCAAATCTACAGCGGGAAAGTAGAGCACCGCGAGGATGCTGCTCTTCCCGGTCAGCGTGAATGTCATAGACATGTCGGGAAAACCGTTCGACTAACACTGAGTCTCCACGGCGCACCGTCATGCTTTAAATTCACGCCGATCGTCGTCTATTGTCAGGAGAAATCGCAGGCACGATTGTCCGCAGATGTTCTGATCGTAAGTCTGAACGGGCGTGTGATTGTACTCTATCTTCGTCACGCTCGGTCCGAAATATCGCACCAACTCTTTCGGCGGTCGAAGATTACCGAAACTGTCGAAATACATCGCGCGGTTTCCCCTCTTTGCGTATGCTACCCAGTGAGTACCGGGGCCCGCTGTATCATCCAAATTTACAATACCGCTCTCGTTTCGGCGTATACCGCCGATCGGTGACGAGTCACGCATGAAAACACCCCTGAAGAACGGTACGCGCATGTGTTTCGCCAGTCGATGCAATTGAACGTTAGTCGTAATACCCGTAGGCATTTTTAACGTCTCTTTAACGTTTTTTTAATTTTCTTTCCTCTTCTTCGACGCAACTCCCCGCCTGTGTTTGTACGGAGCGAGATAAAGTCCGCGGCCTTCCATTGCACGATTGTGACGTTGCATCTCTTTTAGCTGACGTCGCGTCGCGTGGCCTTGCCAGCTTTCACGGCCATTGCGACCTCGGCCGCCCCGCCGGCCAGGGAACCGAGAACTCCCAGTAACAGTAGAAGCGGCAATACGCCGCCTCGTTTCGCCGCCGGAAGTATCCGTTTTTTCGACGCTCTCCTCCTCTTCTTTTTCACGGTTCGCAAACCCATTCCTAGTTTCGTCTTTGCTTTCATAGCAGCCCAGACCATGGGGGTGAAACTAATATACGAAAAGTGGAAACAAATATGGCCGACTATACCCTAGCGAAAACGGGGATAAATATATGCGTACGCACAACGTCATTTTCCGGGACGATCCGGGACGATCCGGGACGATCCGGGACATACCGAAGCTGAACCGAATGACATCCCGTCATCCCGATATATTTCTTTATTGAATAATATCCTTAAGACTCTCAAAAATTCAAACTCAATATAACTTGGCTATGAGAGTCAAACGCGGTACTTGGTGCGTATTTAATCTAAAATGATTTATTTCAAGATACAAGATCAATTCCGTACGTTTCGGCTCCAAATCGGGCCATCCTCAGCAGATACAAAATATTTAAAAAATTCTCGAATTCTCCATCATATCAAGTGTGTCAAGATTACCAAGTCAAGAAAGTAATACCGAAGTATGAGTAACCAAAAGATCGACATCTGTAAAGAAGTTGAAACTTAAAATTGAAAGAACGGGGAATTAAAGAACAAACGACTCACCAAATAGTTCGGAGAACGAGATCGAGGCAAAAAACATATTCTCATACATATATCTATATGTCGTCCGCACAAGAATCATACAATTATTTAAAAGAACAATGCTTAAGAGCTACATAATAATGTCAAGAAGAGTATAACGACACTGACAAAAGTCAAGAACGGTAAAACAGTAAATAGCTTGTCATTTTCTAGTTCAAGATCATAAAATGTAAATATGTAAAATAATAAATAAGTATAAACTAACCACATATACAGGGTGGTCCTGAAATAGTTGCGTAAAATCAGGGATTGGATTGGGCTCGTCAAAAGGATGAAAAAAGTTCCCATAAACGTTAGTCCAAAAACGCATCCCGCAGGAGTTACGACTCATTTAATTATTGATACCTGATACAGAAGAATGGAAGGCCATGAAAGGAAAAAACTTTATTTTTATTTACAGGAGTTGTTGAAAATGTCCACCGTTAACTAAAACACACGCTTCCATCCGTCTAACCATTGACTGTCTAACACGCTCAAAGATTCCTGGCGTATTTCTTATAATTTCGCAGCTGTTGATAATGCGATCTCGTAATTCCTCGACATTATTGACTAGAGTTACATAAACAAGAGTCTTTAGGTGCCCCCATAGGAAGAAATCTAGAGGGTTGCAGTCCGGGGAACGCGGAGGCCATGGAATTGGTCCACCTCGACCAATCCACCGATCAGGATATCGTGCATTTAGGTATTCTCTGGCAATTATGCTGAAATACGCGGGCGCTCCATCATGCATGAAGTACATTTCATTACGCATAAAGACTCTTGTTTATGTAACTGCAATCAATAATGTAGATTGTAGAGGAATTACGAGATCGCATTATCAACAGCTGCGAAATTATAAGAAATACGCCAGGAATCTTTGAGCGTGTTAGACACTCAATGGTTAGACGGATGGAAGCGTGTGTTTTAGTTAACGGTGGACATTTTCAACAACTCCTGTAAATAAAAATAAAGTTTTTTCCTTTCATGGCCTTCCATTCTTCTGTATCAGGTATCAATAATTAAATGAGTCGTAACTCCTGCGGGATGCGTTTTTGGACTAACGTTTATGGGAACTTTTTTCATCCTTTTGACGAGCCCAATCCAATCCCTGATTTTACGCAACTATTTCAGGACCACCCTGTATATCGCAAGACAAGGAAACAACAAATAGCATAAATTTACAATTTTTCTAATATGGAAGAATAGGTATGGTAAAGAAATTCAGTGTCCGTTTGTAAATTAAGACCATTCTTTTGCAATTGGATGTACACCATCTCAGATACAAGTCTTTTGGACAAAAATTTTTCTTTATCAAGAATTAATACGTTCTCCCAATCAAAATCATACTTACAATGTACTCTGTGTTCCGTGACAACAGACTTCGGAGTATTTTTCCTGCGGATATGACTTTCATGTTCCGAAATTCTAGTTTGCAATTTCCTCAAAGTTTGTCCCACATATGAGGCATCACAATCTTTACAGCAAATCTTATAAACTACATTTTTGTTAGATTTAACTGGGAGAACATCCTTATGTACCTTAATAAAGTTAATAAGTTTGTTAGAACTAAAATACGCCAAATTGACATTTAAATCTTTGGTGACACTTTTAAATTTATCTAAAATACCTGATACATAAGGGATCGCAAACCAAGATTTTTTATCCGTGTTCTCGTTAGTAAGAATGATATTGTTCTGTCTCGACGTGCGCTTATTTAATAGTGATTTGAGCCTAGTATTAATCGTGTTAAAAACAAAAGAAAGCGGATAATCGTTTTGTAACATTGTTTCTATTATAAACTTAATATTTTTATAAGGACCTGCCTTCAGATCGGCAGCGAACGCGGACTAGCTCGCCGGGTCAGGAGTTCGCTAGGTAGGTCCTGAGACAATAGACGTGAGCGTAGAGTTGTAAAATAAAATAAAAGGTAATTTATTTCGCTTAGGTGTTTGAGCGTGGTAGAAGATACAAATAATTGTATAGCGCTGTGTGAATTATACCGCTGAGATCTGCAGATTATCTGTTTATATAGGTTCGGTGGTATAATATCGGCGTACGTACTCCGGATGCGCGAATGCCTAGTACGTCTTACTGCACAATGTATTAACAGAGGTGGTAATACCGGCGCGTGTACTTTGGAGGCGCGGATGCCCAGTACGTCTTAATACAAGAATTTAACAAACGGGGTAATACCGGCGTGTGTAGTTCGGAGGCGCGGGTGCCCAGTACGGCGTAACTTAATATAAACGTAATAATAGTACCGCGTGCGTACTTCGGAGGCGCGGGTGCCCAGTACGTCTTAATACCAGAATTTAACAAACGTGATAATATCGGCGCGTGTACTTCGGAGGCGCGGTGGCCCAGTACGGCTAAATAATATAACTACAAAGAAAAGATAATACGGCTCGGCGGATGTATCTTAGTACCGCGCGTAGAAAATGCCGGTCGCGGTTTGTTGTCGCGGGCTATTGACCGTAAGGATACTGGCGGGCGGAGCGGCGTCGGGGACGTTCGGACGTACGGACCGGTCCGTCCCGATTAGCCAGGATTCGTAAGCGTCGGCGACGAGAGCACTCGCTCGAGACGGAGAGCTCTCCACCTCGGTTTTCTGCCTCCGCAGATATGGAAAGAAAGACGTCGTAGGATAAGCAGCAACGAGAGCACTCGAACGTGGACGGAGAGCTCTCGACCACAATTTCTGCTTGTGTCTAGGATCAGGGCTGAGTGTCTGGATCTTTTTTTTTTTTCTTCCGATGTACTATGTACTGCAGTACCCAGGACAAGTCAAACCTGCATATAATATACGAAAAATAATACCGAAAACATGAACAATCTAAAATTGGAAAAACCCTTAGTTCCAAATGAGTAATAAGGAATGGGAAAAGTTGCAAGAAACCCATAGTCATAAAAATAATAAAAAATAAAAGCAAAAGCAAAACGGATGAAAGGACTAATGGATAAGGAAAGGAAAGGAAATACGGTTTAGGTAAATAAATGAACAAATATAAATGAAATAAATATCTAAGAATTTATAAATAAATAAATAAATATATAAATAAATGAATAAATAAATAAAAATTGGCGTGTAAAGGCGCCTAAAATATCACAGAGAGATGAAAAACATGGTCAGAAAGATAAAACAAAATAAATAAATAAATATGATATACAGGGTGTCCCAAAAAGCTCGGTCACCGTTTCACTGACAAATTCTGTGGGACATTCTAAGAAAAAAATTCTTATGCAAAAATGTTGAGGCTATAATAGTTTTTGAATTATAAGCATTTAGAGTTAGCGAATCAGACCGCCTAAAGTTGGCGCGCTCAGGTGTGGTACATCGCATAGCAAGTAAAGGTGCTCTTATACATTGACTCAGTTTTTAGATATTGACATAATTCTGCAAACGACAAGGAAATTACTTTGAAGCTTTGTCTTATTTATCTGTGATTGTTCAATTTGCTGTACATAAAGATTAATGCAAGCATTATGGAATATCAATAAATACGTATGCACAGTGTGCGCGAATGATTTACGAAACGGAATGAGAAGGATTTTGCAGTAAATGTAAAGTCTATTTCTTAAACAAAGTCTATAATTAAGAGATATATATAAGTATTTACAAGTATTTACAGAGTCTATTTGGTTTTCGCAAGCAGCGAAAGCTTTCGCAAGCAGCGAGAGCTTAGATTATTCCGCGAAACGGAGCGACGCGAGCGCATACGCACGTGAATACGTTCGCCGAACGCGATATCAGATTTCGGAATCGAAAACTGTGAAAAGGTTTGCAAAGCGCGATGATAGATTTCGGAATCGAAAACTAAGACTCGTACTGTCACCTCGGATCGAGTGCGAGCGCGCGCGGAGATCCGGGGGTTTTTATAGTCGGGCCTTTCGAGAAAATTCTTCCCCCGGACTCTCCGAAAATTTGTATTTGGCTAATCGGGCGTCGAGACGGTGAGCATAGCGAATATGTGAAAAATATAACAGCTCCGCTCGGGTCGACGACCGATCAGCTGTTTTCCTCGAATCTCCTCTGTCCCGAGTGTTTACGTCGCTCGGTCGCTCGAGACAGAGGAGAGAGTTAGAAAATCGATATCGATGCAAACAATGCGGCCTTCCAAGAAACGCGCTATTTATATTCGCGTTTCGAGCATTTACCAAGGCTAACTTTAGAATATCCGTTTTTAAAGAAAACTAAATTTTATATCGAATCAAGAAGTCCGGTTCCGAATATTCCGCCCGCCTCGTATGTTGCAAATTAAGCAGACGAAATATATAAGTATTTACAGCTGACGCACGCCTGAAAGTCACAGTTCCCGGAACATTCTTTCGACTTTTATTTCCTTTCGCTAGCGTAGAACTCGAGCTGAAAAAAATTTGGTTAAATGTCCCGCGAGGTGAATGCCCCGCGGTGGATTCGCACGCTAGTTTCGTAACGCAATCGATGGCATGCAATTAAATTAACGAAAGCGAATGCTGCGTTCTGTACGCGAATTTTCTTTTTTCGCGGGGAGGAAAGAAAGGTTTTTTTTTTTGTTTTTCTGAGGCCTTTAGTCCGCGTAAAGCGAAGTCGAGCTTAGCGTGGATACAATTAGTGGCCTCTCAGAATGACGTATTATATTGTTTGTCTACTTATCGGTCGACGCGTCGTCCTCAGCCGTATCGCTATCAGGCAGGAGGACGAGTTTGCTGACAGGCCGGGTAAACTTCGAGGAGGCGGTGCGCACTTCAACCACCCGCACGTGCCCGTCCTCTCCGGGATGTAGTTCCTCGATCCTTGCCAGCGGCCACTTCGTCGGCGGAGTTGTCTCGCTCCGCAGGGGGCACAGTCGTCCGACCCGAAGTTGCTCGCCGACCTTGACCCACTTCGGGCGATGTGCCAGAGTATGAATATACTCCTTCGACCACCGGTCCCAGAATTGGTCCCTCATTCTCTGCACTAGCTGCCACCGGGATAGTCGAGTCGTCGGTTCCTCGGTCAGGGACGGCTCGGGCACGGCGGTGAGCGCTGAGCCGATGAGGAAATGCCCAGGGGTCAGTGCGGCGAGGTCCTCCGGATCGTCCGACATGGCCTGGAGCGGGCGTGAATTTAGGCACGCCTCGATTTGTGAGAGGACCGTGGCCATCTCCTCGAAGGTGAGCTTAGAGTCGCCTATGGCTCGCCGCAGGTGGAACTTCATGGATTTGACGGCGGCCTCCCAAATGCCGCCGAAGTTGGGCGCTGCGGGGGGGTTGAAGTGCCACCGGATCCTTTCCTCGGCGATGCGCGCGGAAATGCGTCGGCCCTCCTGGCCGCTCGCGGAGAAGAGGTCTCTAAGCTGGGCATCGGCACCCACAAAATTCGTCCCGCAGTCGCTGTATAAATTTTGGCAGAGTCCGCGGCGAGCGACGAAGCGACGCAGCGCGGCCAGGAAGGCGTCAGCAGTGTAGTCGGACGCAACATCCAGGTGAACGGCTCTGGAACACAGACAAACAAAAACAACGAATGAAAGCCTTTATCGCTCGTTGTCCTCGGCCCTTGGACGTTCGCAACCACACCGGCCCGGCGTAGTCCACTCCGGTATTGAGGAACGGGCGAGCCGGGGTCACCCTTGGTGGCGGCAGATCTCCCATGAGAGGCTGCGGCGATGCCGCCCGCCATCGCAAACACGTCAGACAGCGGCGGATACAGCCCTTGACAAGAGACCGCCTTCGGGGGATCCAAAATTCCTGCCGGATAGATCCGAGGGTCATCTGCACGCCCCCGTGCAGAGTTCGTAGGTGGTGAGCCTCGATCACGAGCCTCGTGAAATGCGACTCGCTGGGGAGAATCACCGGGTGCTTCGCATCATACGCCAGGAGAGCGTGCCTGAGTCGGCCACCGACTCGCATGATGCCCTGGTCATCCAGGAATGGACTCAGCTTGGCAAGGCTGTTGCGCGCCGGCAGCGTTTCTCCTTTCTGTCTAGCCGCTATCTCCCTGGAAAAGAAAATTTTTTGCGCCGCCCGAACCCAGTACAGGCGCGCATCGTCAACCTCCCCAGCTTGAAGAACGGTGGAGGCTTTGAGGTTATTCGGAGCGTCGGTGCTGGTCCTTCCTCGCGGCAAGCACCGCAACCAGCGACGACACCAGGCAGTGACTCGCAGCAGTCGTTGTAGGGTGGAGCATCCTAGAAGTATTGGCGATTCGCCGCTCGCCTCGGGAGCGGTCGTCGTGGCGTGCGCCAAGGCGCGACGCTCCGGGAGCTCCTCTGGACTGTCGGCCGTCCGATGGGTAGACCAAGGCCCCGATTCGCTCTGGAGCCACGACGGTCCTTGCCACCAGAGAGTGTGAGCCTCCAAGTCTTTTGGCGACAGTCCCCGTGATGCACAATCGGCCGGGTTTTCTCGCCCCGGTACGTGGTGCCAAACAGCGTCCGGCAGAGTTGTCTGGATGGAGCTGACTCTGTTAGCCACGTATGTCTTCCAGGACGTGGGATGCCCGCGGATCCAGCCAAGCGCCACCGTGGAGTCAGACCACAGATGAAGCGGCGCGTGGTCGACCTTGAGGACGCGTCGCACGTGATCCACACGCCGAGCGAGCATTTCAGCGGCACTCAATTCTAGGCGGGGTAAGGTGACCTGTTTCAGAGGAGCCACCTTAGTTTTCGCCTCGATCATCCTCACTGTCACCTCCCCGTCTTCCGTCTCAGTCCGCAGGTATATCACGGCAGCGTAAGCCCTCTCGGAAGCGTCGGCGAAGCCGTGAATTTCCTGGCGACTACCCTTGACTCCGCACATTAGCCATCGCGGTACGCGGATGGCTTCCAGAGAGGGGAGCTCAGCCTGGAACTCCTGCCAGCGTCGGGCGTCATCCTCGGGCAGCGGCGTGTCCCAATCGAGCCCTAGCAACCATGTCGACTGAAACAGAATCTTGGCGCGAACAGTGACAGGAGCGAGCCACCCCAGGGGGTCAAACAGTCTCGCTGTTAGTGAGAGCACTGTTCGCTTGGTGAACATCTCCGTGTTGATCAGCTGAGTCGCATAGGCGAACTGGTCGTCGTGCGGATGCCAGCGAAGTCCCAAGGTCAGGTGACTCTCGCCCGGTTGCCATCCTCGGGGCTCCTTCTGCAGTCGATCCTCCACTGGCACGTCCTCCAGGAGGGCGACGTCGTTGGCAGACCATTTTTTCAGCGGGAAGCCGCCCGCCATGCAAATCTGCTCGGTCTGTCTTCGCACTTCTTTCGCCTCAGAAAGTGTCCTTGCTCCAGATAATATGTCGTCCATGTACACGTGTTCTTCAAGGACGGTAGCGCCCAGGGGAAATCTCTGTCGTTCGTCCCTGGCGAGCTGAGTCCTCGTACGAATGGCTTGGAAGGGTGCGCTCCCCAAGCCGTACGTTACCGTGTTGAGTTGGTACTCCTCAATCTCCTCGTTGGCATCTTCCCGCCACAGGATCCTCTGTAAGTCCCTGTCAAGCGGGTGGACTTCGATCTGCCGATACATTTTCTCCGCATCGGTTACGTAGACGAAGGGCTCGCTACGCCACTTCTGAACCGTATCCGGCAACGCAGGCAGTAGATTCTCTCCAACCATCAGGTTCCGATTGAGAGATTGACCGGAAGGCACCACGGCTGAGCCATTGAAAACGACTCGTAATTTTGTCGACGAGCTCGATTCCCGCATTACGCCATGATGCGGAAGGTAGCACACTCGAGCTCCGTCTAAATTCTTCAGCGGCGGCACTCGCGTCATATGCCCCAGCTTGGCATACTGACGCATGAAGTCCACGTACGCAGCGTGGAGGGCAGCGTCCCGCGCGAATCTACCCTCCATGCTCTTCAGCACTCGAACGGCCACTCGACGCGTACCGGAGAGGTCCGGCAACGGCTCGATCACAGGGAGACGCACCACGTAACGCCCGTCGGGTTTCCGCGAATGCGTACGGACGAAGTGTTCTTCGCACTCCCGATCCTCTTTCGAGAGGGCTACCCTCGACGACGGGGCTTCCTCCTGTTCCCAGAACCGACGGACGAGGTTCATGAGGTCGTCATCGACACGGCATTGGTGAACACGGGCGACATGCCCGGAAACCGATTCTCCGATGGCTCCGGAGATGATCCAGCCTAACGCCGTGTTCTGTGCGACAGGCTCGCTTTGTCCCCCCTTGCGAAGACCTTGAGCGAGGATAGTCGCGTAGATATCGGCGCCCAATAGTACCTCGATCGGGTCTGTCGAACGGAAGTCCGGATCAGCCAGCTCCAACCCTTGGAGATGCGGCCACGCGGCCGTGACGGGTTCGATGCAACCGGCGTAAACGGTCATCTCGGGGAGAACCAGGGCGGAGACCGAAAGCGAAGGTCCTCCTGTTCGAGGCGCCAAAGATAACGCGACGCGGCCTCTCGCAACTCCCGTCTTTTTTCCACCGACCCCGAAGACGGAGACTGAGACAGGCGAACGAGGCAATCGAAGATGTTGCGCGAGCCGCTCCGAAATCATCGTCGATTCGGATCCTTGATCGACCAGAGCGCGTGTGAGGTGCCAAGTTCCGTGGCGATCGGCGACACGAACGCGGGCGGTAGCGAGAAGCACGGTTACCGGCTTAACAGGCGACTCGTTAGCCACGTGCGACGTCTTCGCGACTTCGACCTCGCGGCACGCGTCGTGAATCGAAGAGTGATGGCGAGATCCGCACGCCGAGCAGTCTCTTTTAACGACGCAGTCACTGACCTTGTGCTTACCGAGGCAATTAAGGCACAATCCGTTTTCCTCCACGAACCTTTTCCGCTCCACCGCCGTCTTTTTCTTATACTCGTCACAGAACATCAGTATGTGGTCTTTCTGACAGAGAGAACAACGGCCGCGTTTTGCTTCGAGCTTGTTCCCCTGCTTTCGCGCCAGATGACTTCGAGTCGAATTCTGAGTTCCGGTCCCAGTTTTAACCGGCAACATCGACTCTAACGTATGCAAACGCCGATCGAGGAATTGCTCGAGCACTTCGTACGACGGGGGCTCGGGAGATTCACTTATCGCGTTCTCCCACTCACGGCGCGATCGCGGATCGAGAAGTTCGACTGCGAGGTACGCGAAGAGGTCCTCGCTGTTGCTTATGGGTCGACCGATACTGTCCAACGAGCTGACCGCAGCTTTAATTCCATGAAAGATCTTACGTAGATCCGTAGCCGACTCGCCTTTCATCTTCGGCAACGCGACGAAATTCGCAAGATAAGCGCGCACTAGCAATCTCGTATTCTCGTAATACGAGCTAAGCGTCTCCCACGCGCGTTCATAATTTTCGCCCGTCGTAGAGAGATTGCGAATGAGAAGTTCTGCCTCACCTTTTAAGCAGGACCGCAAGTAATGTAGTTTCTCTACCTTAGACGTGGACGGATCCTTCCCGACGATGGACTGGAACAAGTCGCGGAACGACGGCCAATCCTCGTACTTGCCGGAGAATTGCGGCAACTGGATGCGAGGTAGAGTAGTTCGAGGCGGATGCGAGGTCTCCGTGGCAGCTACAAAAGACTCGTCGATTTCGGTCTTAAGCTGTCGCAATTTCTCCAAGAATGAGCCCTTGTTCTGGAGATAAGCTTCCTCCACTTTTGAAGGCAGGTCTAGAGTTTGATACTCGTGCTTCGACAAGTCTTCCCAGTGACCGGCGAAGAGCTTATCGTGCTGGGCTTCGAATTTTACCCAGTAGGCCTCAAGGACTTGTAAGCGCGCCTCCACTAGTCCGATAGTGATGTTGGCGGCACCCACCTTCCTCAGGTTTTCGTAGGAGCGCGCAATGCGTCCATGGAGGTCTCGCTGGACACGTATGAGACCTTCCATCTCTCTATTCTGCGACGGCTCCTTGGAGGTCGTCTCCTTGGAAGCTTCCTTGCTCATCTCTTTTCTCAGGCTGTCACTCGAAGCACGAGAAGCTCGCCGAGATTATCACTCACACACTTCACGAATACCGGTCGCGAATATCCGGCTCGAAGGACCAAAAAATGTGCGCGAATGATTTACGAAACGGAATGAGAAGGATTTTTCAGTAAATGTAAAGTCTATTTCTTAAACAAAGTCTATAATTAAGAGATATATATAAGTATTTACAAGTATTTACAGAGTCTATTTGGTTTTCGCAAGCAGCGAAAGCTTTCGCAAGCAGCGAGAGCTTAGATTATTCCGCGAAACGGAGCGACGCGAGCGCATACGCACGTGAATACGTTCGCCGAACGCGATATCAGATTTCGGAATCGAAAACTGTGAAAAGGTTTGCAAATCGCGATGATAGATTTCGGAATCGAAAACTAAGACTCGTACTGTCACCTCGGATCGAGTGCGAGCGCGCGCGGAGATCCGGGGGTTTTTATAGTCGGGCCTTTCGAGAAAATTCTTCCCCCGGACTCTCCGAAAATTTGTATTTGGCTAATCGGGCGTCGAGACGGTGAGCATAGCGAATATGTGAAAAATATAACAGCTCCGCTCGGGTCGACGACCGATCAGCTGTTTTCCTCGAATCTCCTCTGTCCCGAGTGTTTACGTCGCTCGGTCGCTCGAGACAGAGGAGAGAGTTAGAAAATCGATATCGATGCAAACAATGCGGCCTTCCAAGAAACGCGCTATTTATATTCGCGTTTCGAGCATTTACCAAGGCTAACTTTAGAATATCCGTTTTTAAAGAAAACTAAATTTTATATCGAATCAAGAAGTCCGGTTCTGAACACACAGCGAACTGTCAAGTTTGTCAAATGAAGTGTGTCACAAGCTAGCCCACCTTCACTTGCTATGCGATGTACCACACCTGAGCGCGCCAACTTTAGGCGGTCTGATTCGCTAACTCTAAATGCTTATAATTCAAAAACTATTATAGCCTCAACATTTTCGCATAAGAAATTTCTTCTTAGAATGTCCCACAGAATTTGTCAGTGAAACGGTGACCGAGCTTTTTGGGACACCCTGTATAAATATAGATAAATATATAAATATAAAACATAAGTATAACTTAGCCCAATCAATAAACCCCCACCATGATTAACACTCACCAAGAAGGCTGACTCACAAGAAATTTATTCATTCAATTACCACTAGAAGAATAAAAATGTTTCGGCAAGCGACACCTGATACGCATAGGAATATCCTCTATATTATAATTACCAATTGAACTAATCAACGGATTTTCATGCTCAGATTTATAGGCGTTATCGAGCATTCTAGCAATAACGTCCTTGATATATTCCATGTTAGTGTTTTCATGAAGTACACGAATAGGCGTATCAGGAGGCGAGCCAAGAATAATACGAAGGAATTTGTTTTGGACAATTTGTAACCGATTAAGATGTGAGCGAGCAGCAGCTGCCCAGACAGGAGCAGCATAAAGCATGGCAGCGCGAACACACATTTTATAAAGCAAAAGTTTAAGGCCCACACTAAGAGAACTTTTTTTATTAATCAAAGGATAAAGAACCCTAAGCTTGCCCAAGGCCTTGCAAGGGCGATCGTGAATAGCCTGGCGCCATCGAAGGCCAGAATCCAGCGGAATACAGGTATCTAACAAATGGGGACCATGAAATCGAGTGATTCGATACTCGAATCAACGGCGGACGGAGATTCAATTTGCGGGTGAATATTATTGCTTCAGTTTTATGCGGATTAATAGTCATTTTCCAATCCGAAAAAACTGGACAATATCGTCAACATGCCTTTGGAGTCTATCGGAAAGAAGAGCTGCACTCCAAGAAGAGGTATAAACAGCCGTATCATCCGCATAGACCGCAAGGCTAGTGTTGTTAGCTTTAGGAATGTCGTTGATATCGAGATTGAACAAGACCGGCCCCAAAATAGACCCCTGAGGAACTACGGTAAATATATCAAAAAGGGGAAAAAATTCCCCCTGAAAGGAAACCATAAACGATCGCTCTGCAAGAATGCTCCTCAAAATCTTAATCAGGTACACAGAAAGGTTAATGGAGTTTAACTTATATAATAAGCCAGCATGCCATACAGAGTCAAAAGCCTTCTGCAAATCTAACAGAACCATGGCTGAATTACGTTTTTTATTTATCTCCATGGCAAAATGTTCAGAGACTCTGAGCAATTGCAGGACTGTAAAATGGCCGGGTGTGAAGCCAAATTGTTCATTAATAATTATATTATTATCACTCAGAAAAGAATTAATCTGTCGCAAGATAATTTTTTCAAACACTTTACTCATAGTACTAAGTAAACTAATAGGTCTGTAATTGGAAGGCAAAGATTGAGACTTACCCGGTTTAGGGAAAGCCAAAATCAACGCTGTTTTCCAAGCCTTCGGAAAATAAAACAATCTAAAGGAAGCTTTAAAAATATAATATAATTGGAGATTTAAGGGAAGATTTCTTGAACTAATTGCGGGGTTAAGAAATTAAGATCAACGGACGCGAAAAGCTGATCCAGAGAAACCATAAATTCCTCCACTTTTTTATCGTAAGGGGAGGTGAGATTCATCGAAGAAGGGAAATTTTTACTAAAAGACTCAGCCAGAGCTCGCGACTTTTCAACTGGATCATAAATAATGGATTTATCCTCTAAAACAAAAGGCGGAATCGGTTGTCTAGTTCTATTGCGGGATTTTAAAACAGACCAGAGAGAACCATCTCTGACATTGACATTTTTAAGTCTATCAGACCAATAATTATCTCTGGCCTCCTGAAGGAGAACATTAATATGAGAGGAAATAATATTTCTCAAAATTTTGTATCGAGAAAAACCAGTCCTCTGATATTTTCTTCGAAACCGACTCCGCAATTTGGTCAAAAAATCGAGACGCTCCGAGTCACTCGCATCGAGAGAATGAGAATGGAAGCTAAATTTATTTACCTGAGAGGCCGACTTAAAGGTTCTAGATAAAAATCTCTGCAAATCTCTGACACATAGATCAGCATCCATCTCACTCCTCAAGTCATACTGAATCATCCACCTGTCCGTCTCTGCAGCGAACCTGTCCCAATCCGTTTTATAAACAATCTTATCTTTCTTAATAACATTTGTATTTTCCAGATCAAGAAAAACTGGAAAATGATTTGACGACAAATCCTCAATAGTAAAGCATTTATTATCATACGACAAATTCTTAACCAAGAAAAAATCAATATTAGAAGGATTCTTACGCGGCGTTTTATGAGAAAAGGAAGTACTATGTATGATAGAAACATTAGTTTTGTTAATATAATTATATAAATGAACACCTCTTGTATTGTTGGAAAAATTATTCCACAATTTGTGCTTGGCATTAAAGTCGCCACCAATAACGACAGTAGAAAAATTATTAAAAATGGCATTAAGAGATTTGAAATCAAAATCTGATTTAGGAGGTGCATAACAAACCCCCAAGGTAAACTTCAAACCCGCTCTAATTTCAACAAGTAATATTTCACAACCCTGCAGCACAAAAGGAGGCAGCTGAACATAATTAATAGACTTGCTAATAACAATGGCCAAGCCTCCGGCTATGACCTTATCCGCATCTTGACGAACAACGTCATAGCCAGGAAAAGAAATATTAATATTCGGACGCAGCTATGTTTCCGTAACTAGGGCGATATTCACATGATTATCGGCCAAAAACTGATTAAATTCTAGTGTTTTACCATTTAAGTTTGTGGCATTCCACAAACTTATTTTTAAATTTGCCAGTGTTTGCGAATTGAAGGCTATCAAATCAAATTTGCAGCCTCAATAAATCCCTGTAGTTTACTCATGCCGTCATGACAGGAAGCAAGTTTAGAATTTAGAAGTCTTATGACCCTCGGCATATTCGGAACATCAACAAGCTGATTAAGCTTATTGATTTCCGAAAACAACTTGCTAACACCAGCAGCGAACATGTGGCTATTATCTAAAGGAACAGAGTTATTGATGTTTACGTTTCTCACGGCCTCAGCGTACGAAGGAGAAAGAGAGGCAGCGCGAGCACCGTTGGCAACGACTGGAATTGAATTAGAAGGAAGAGGCAAGGAATTGTGAGAAATAGCAGGAGCTTTTGCATGCAACTTATTTGAATCATGCAATAAATTGAAAAGCTTATGCGGCGCAGGTTTGACTGTTCTTTTTCTAGAAACTTAAGGTACGCCGGGCACTTAGTGTAGCTAGCCGGATGATCTCCTTGACAATTGCAGCACTTAGCCATTGTATCAGGCGGTTTATTACAGTCCGAAGTTATATGATTTGCTGCACACTTAACACAGCGAGGATTCTTGAAGCAATTGGAGGAGGTATGGCCAAAGGCCTGACAGCGAAAACATTGTAAAATAGTCTTGTAGTTAATAAATTTATCCCAGTAAACACGTGAGTTAAAAAGATATTTGTTAAGGCAAGTCGTCGCATTTGACGCGTATGCGTATACCGAGATGGCGCGATGTGTGTCGAACGCGGCACTTCAGGTGAGCGGGCTCCGAGAGCCTCCAAGCGCGGTCGTACTGTATATACAGTCGCAAGCGAACTACCGTATAGATAACACGCTAATTTAAATAAAAGCATTTATTTGATACGACGAGTTGCTCTATTCCTGAAAAGGAAAACTCCTGCTTCTTTCCTTTCACGGGTGCCTCAACAGGTTATGGGCCCAGGCATCGCAGCCGGTGCAAGGTAGTGTTGGAAAGGAGAGACGTGGAGAGACTGAGTCGCGAAAATAGAAGCGTGCGGAACAGGTGGTCGAGGCGGCCATTTTTGGTGTGCGAGCAAGGCACGCGGTGCGAATTTCGGTGTGCGAGCAAGGCACGCGGTACAAGTTTCGGTGTGCGAGCAAGGCACGCGGTGCGAATTTCGGTGTGCGAGCAAGGCACGCGGTACGAATTCGGTGTGCGAGCAAGGCACGCGGTACGAAGCACAGAGTTGGACACGTGCTCGGTCGTGTTTTCGAGAACATCGC
Source organism: Leptothorax acervorum (assembly GCA_035220615.1). Classification (NCBI taxonomy): domain Eukaryota; kingdom Metazoa; phylum Arthropoda; class Insecta; order Hymenoptera; family Formicidae; genus Leptothorax; species Leptothorax acervorum. The sequence goes on from JASTWQ010001012.1 coordinate 38,314, forward strand.
GGACATCGTGCGAAGCGAGTCAGTGAGAACCTTCGAGAACATCGCGGACATCGTGCGAAGCGAGTCAGTGAGAACCTTCGAGAACATCGCGGACATCGTGTGAAGCGAGTCAGTGAGAACCTTCGAGAACATCGCGGACATCGTGTGAAGCGAGTTCGTGAGACGTATCTGATCGAGTGTCGGCGGGGTTCCGGTTGTCGCGTTTTCGCGTCGCGTCGTGTGGACAGAGCGATCGGAATCAAGAATGCCGGACGACGGGCTAGTGCGGTCAGTTAAAAGGTTCGACGGGAAGAACTATCAATCGTGGAAGTTCCAGATCACAGCGGTACTGATGGCGAATGAAATATTCGATGTGGTCGACGGCACGAGGCGAAGGCCGCTGAACGCGGAAGGGTCGAACGCCGGGCTTATGAAATCGTGGATCAGAGACAATGCAAAAGCCACAGCAATCATCTCGTCGGCGATGGAGGACGATCAAGTGATGAGTGTTTTAGTGTGCGGGTCCGCGAAAGAAATGTGGGACAAATTGGCTACGATACATGAACAGAAATCTGCGGCGAACGTCGGTACGCTAACGCAGCGATTCTACTCGTATATGATGAGTCCGTCCGATTCGGTCATACAACATGTGAGCACGGTGCAGAACATGGCGCGTCAGCTAAAAGACCTCGGTGAGACAATTTCAGATGCGGCAGTGATCGCGAAGATCCTCTCGAGTTTGACGACGAGATTCAGCGTGTTCAAGACGGCGTGGGACAGTGTGGACCCGACACGGCAAACAATTGAAAATTTGTTAGAGCGGCTCATTCGCGAGGATCAGAATCTTGGCGAGGATGAAAATTCGGCGAGCGCATTAGCAGTGACAAAGCAAGGTGCTTTGAAGGACGGCGCAAAGTCAAAGGACAAAGACAGGAAAAAGAGAAAGCCGAAGAAAAACGTTGAGTGCTACCGATGCCAGGAAAAAGGGCATTACGCCAGCCAGTGTGACAAGAAGAAGAATCAGAACGACAACAACAACAACACGAAAGGTCAGTCCGGCAGTAGCTGTGCGTTTGTGGTTGATTCGCACGAGAGAGACGGAGAAGTGTCGCGACAGCTACGACCGTCGATCGGGCAAATTCGGCAGCTAAGCGAAGCGGATAAACGAGAGGTGTGGATCACCGACAGCGGGGCGTCTGAACACATAACGTCGCGTCGCGACTGGTTCGAAGAGCTGCGGCCGGTAACTGGGGAGACAGTTCTGCTGGGAGACGATGGTGAATGCGAGATAACAGGCATCGGTAAAATTCGCATTGAGAAGTACGCCAATGGCGAATGGAACAGCGGAGTGATCGAGAACGTGCTGCTTGTTCCACGTGTTACTCGAAACTTGTTTTCAGTAGGAGTATGCACGAAGAAAGGATTTCGAGTCGGTTTCGAAAACGGAGTCGTCGAAGTGTCTCGAGGAGGCGTGATCGAGGCGACCGGAGCGAGGCAGGAGAACGGGCTGTATCGTATGTTCTTCCGAAGACCGAAACCGAAACGAGAGGTCAACGTGACATCGCTGGATTTTAAAATCTGGCACAAGAGGCTGGGCCACATTCATAAACGGGCGCTCACCGAGCTGGTGAGTCGAGGGCTGGCAGACGGAGTAAACGTGAAAAATTCGGGCGAATTTTTCTGCGAAGCGTGCCAGTTCGGCAAGCTTCACAAGCTACCGTTCAGGAGCAACAGCGGCAAAGCATCGAGGAATCCAGAGGAATACTTCCATAGTGATGTGTGTGGACCGGTACCAACGGAGTCGACAGGCGGGGCACGGTATTACGTGCTTTTCAAGGACGACGCCACTGCATTTCGGTACGTGTACTTCTTGCGTCACAAATCAGACGTGTACGAGCGATTTGTCGAGTTCGAGCGTCTGATATTCAATAAATTCGGGCGCACGATGAAAACCCTGCGCACCGATAACGGGACGGAATATTGCAACGCACGCATGAAGAAGTACATGAAGGAGAGAGGTATCACACTGGAGACCACGGCGCCGTTTACGCCGGAACAGAATGGGAGGTCGGAGCGAGATAATCGCACGATCGTCGAGGCGTCAAGGACGATGCTGAAGGCGAGGAATTTACCAGCACATCTGTGGGCGGAAGCAACGGCAGCAGCCGTGTACACGATAAACAGAACGGGACAGTCGCGAGTCGGCGGAAGCTGTACTCCGTACGAGCAATGGACGGGGAAGAAGCCAGATCTCCGTCACATGCGAGTATTCGGCTCTGACGCCTATGCATATGTGCCGAAGCAGAAGACTACGAAATTCGACGCTCGAGCGAAGAAGCTCGTCCTGGTGGGCTATGATAGCGAGTCGTCGAATTATCGTCTGTTCGATCCTATTACGAAATGTGTGTCTATTTCCAGGCACGTAGTGTTCAATGAACGAGCGCACGGAGGGGATCCAAAGATGTCAGAATCCGAAGTCGAACTCACCATGCCGTCGACGAGTGATGACGATGGCGAGGAGGAAGAGCAGAACGCGGGTCACGGTAACGGAGCTGTCGTCGGCAACACCGGTGCTGACGATGTGGCCGCCGGTAACGCGAGAGGAGCTCAGGCAGTTCGAGGAGACGGGATCGAAAACGTCGAGGTTCAACAGCAGCAGCAGCAGCAGCAGGAAGCGCTGACACCCAGGTCGCTGCGCAATCGAGACTTGTTGCGCCCTCCGGACAGACTCGCGTTGTGCTGTGTAGAGTACAACGTGCCAACTACGTACCAGGAGGCCATAACTAGCCCAGAGGCAAGTCAATGGACGGAAGCAATCGAGGACGAGCTCGACGCACACAGAACGAACGGGACGTGGATAATTGTTCCGCGCGCTCCAGGAGAAAAGACTATCGACTCTAAGTGGGTCTTTAAAATACTGCGAGACACAGATGGAAACGTGAAAAAGTTCAAGGCGCGTCTGTGCGCCCGAGGGTTCAAGCAGCGAGAAGGTGTGGACTACTTCGAGACATTTTCGCCAGTCGTGAGGTACGACTCACTCCGAGTGCTTCTTGCCGTCATCACGCAGGCCGATCTTGAGGTCATGCAGTTTGACGTGCGAACAGCATTCCTACACGGCGAGCTTGACGAGGACATCCGGATGGAGATACCGACGGGTCTTGTGGTCAACGAGGAAGCCGGGGATCAAGGAAATGTAGTATGTTTGCTTAAGAAGTCTCTCTACGGGCTTAAACAAGCACCGCGCTGTTGGAACATTAAATTCACGGAGTTCTTAAAACGTTTTAATTTGAAAGAGACTGATGCCGACAGTTGCGTATTCTATGGTATTTACGATGGATACGAGGTATATCTTGCGATTTTTGTTGATGACGGTTTAGTTGCCGCGAAATCATTGAAAGTGGTCAATAGTATAATCGGGGGCTTGAGCGAAGCTTTTGAGTTGACTCTCGGTGATTGTAGTAGCTTCGTCGGAATACAAATCGAGCGAGATAGAGCGTCAAAGTCGATGTTCGTGCATCAGTCGGCTTATGCGAGAAAAATAATCGAGAGGTTTGGCATGAGCAAAGCAAAGGAGGTTTCCATGCCGGCGGATCCTCATACAATACTGTATCCGGTAGAGTCAGGTGAAAATGAGAGGCGTAACGTACCGTATCGCGAAGCCGTAGGGTCGCTTATGTTCTTGGCCGTAGTAACGCGTCCGGATCTAGCGTATGCAGTAAACGCGACTAGTAAATTCCTCAACAATCATAACGAGAGTCACTGGCAAGCAGTGAAGCGGATCATATCATATTTGATTGGAACAATAAACGTGGGGATTGAGTATCGGGCAAGTGAGTCAGGAATCGAGTTAACGGGATACTCAGACGCGGACTTTGCGAGCGACGTCGAGACTCGAAGGTCAACGACGGGATATGCGTTCTGCGTCGCAAATGGTATCGTCACGTGGTCGTCTCAGCGACAGAGGCTTGTGTCCATGAGCACAACAGAATCCGAATATATCGCTGCGGCGACTGCGGCAAGAGAAGCTGTATGGCTTCGCACGCTCTTAACTGGAATAGGCTATAGATGTGATAAGCCGACAACGTTGTACGTCGACAATCAGAGCGCGATTCGACTAGTTCGGAACCCGGAGTTCCATAAACGGACAAAACATATAGATATAAAATATCATTATATTCGCGAGAAGGTAGAGAATCGCGAGATCGATGTTGTCTACGTGCCTACCGAGGCCCAATTAGCAGATATGTTCACGAAAGCGCTCTCGAGAAATAGATTCATCGAACTGTGTACAAATCTCGGGATTTTTGTCAAACGCTCGGACGGCGGAAGTGTTAAGGCAAGTCGTCGCATTTGACGCGTATGCGTATACCGAGATGGCGCGATGTGTGTCGAACGCGGCACTTCAGGTGAGCGGGCTCCGAGAGCCTCCAAGCGCGGCCGTTACTGTATACAAGTCGCAGCGAACATACCGTATAGATAACACGCTAATTTGAATAAAAGCATTTATTTGATACGACGAGTTGCTCTATTCCTGAAAAGGAAACTCCTGCTTCTTTCCTTTCCACGGGTGCCTCAACAATATTTGATTTTTTTCAATTGAGGTAAGGTGTGTTTGGCACTCAAATTGATCTTAAAAATAGCATATAGGCTATTTCCTGCGTTAATATTTGTACAGGAGTTGACTGTAAATCCATTTTCTTCAAGCTCTTCTTTAATTGAAAGATTAGAAACATTCGGCAATCCTCTGAGTGTGACTGTCATACTTTTATCTTCAGGCAACGAATAAGTATGAAACGAATAACATTCGCCAATAGCAAACTCCTTGAATTCAATATAATCTTGTAATTTGTTAAATTGAATCTTGATCTGATTTCCCAAGAACTTCAAATGATAATGATCACCAATGGCCGACTTAAGCGATTTGGAAAAATCCGCGAATTTGCTGGGATGAATTTCAAGATAGACAGGCGGAGGTCGTTTCTCACGCTGAACTTCAGCAGCTGAAGTAGCTTTTTGAGCGTCACATTGAGATTTCTGCGTATCCATGCCAGATGTACCCGAGTCACGTGGCCGTTTATTGGAGCGTCTAGTTTGTACTACTGGAGCAACAGCAGGCTCCGCATGCATGTCATGCATATCCTTAGCGTTAGCGAGGCGGTTAAAAGTACGAATGTTATTACCTTGAGAAGAAGCAGCGTCGTCAATACGAGGTAACTTATCCAAGTGTCCAGAGCAGGGGAGACCTGTCTCAGTGTCCGAAGCTAGGCGCTT
>JASTWQ010001013.1:0-30000 GCA_035220615.1 Leptothorax acervorum
ACGGTTTGGCGTCTTGTCACCTCTCGAAGCCGTCCCCGTAGTGTCGATTCGCGTTTCCGTGCGTTAGCGCAACCGGAGATCAAGACGGCGAAAGCAACACGCCGCGCCTGGACTTAGAAAATTTTCGCTCCTGCGGCACCGGAGGTAACGACCGTGATTGAGAGTCTCATTACAAGTACCCTAATTAACGGTCATACACTTGTCGTTTTGCTACGGTTTGGCGTCTTGTCACCTCTCGAAGCCGTCCCCGTAGTGTCGATTCGCGTTTCCGTGCGTTAGCGCGACCGGAGATCAAGACGGCGAAAGCAACACGCCGCACGCGGACTTAGTCGCGTGCGACGAAAGCAACACGCCGCGCGAGCAGGCGTGGGACTTAGAATAATTTCGCACGAGTCCCGCCGGAGGTACCGACGGCGAAAGCAACACGCCGCACGCGGACTTAGTCTCGCGTGCGACGAAAGCAACACGCCGCGCGAGCAGGCGTGGGACTTAGAATAATTTCGCACGAGTCCAGCCGGAGGTACCGACGGCGAAAGCAACACGCCGCACGCGGACTTAGTCTCGCGTGCGACGAAAGCAACACGCCGCGCGAGCAGGCGTGGGACTTAGAATAATTTCGCACGAGTCCCGCCGGAGGTACCGACGGCGAAAGCAACACGCCGCACGCGGACTTAGTCTCGCGTGCGACGAAAGCAACACGCCGCGCGAGCAGGCGTGGGACTTAGAATAATTTCGCACGAGTCCCGCCGGAGGTACCGACGGCGAAAGCAACACGCCGCACGCGGACTTAGTCTCGCGTGCGACGAAAGCAACACGCCGCGCGAGCAGGCGTGGGACTTAGAATAATTTCGCACGAGTCCCGCCGGAGGTACCGACGGCGAAAGCAACACGCCGCACGCGGACTTAGTCTCGCGTGCGACGAAAGCAACACGCCGCGCGAGCAGGCGTGGGACTTAGAATAATTTCGCACGAGTCCCGCCGGAGGTACCGACGGCGAAAGCAACACGCCGCACGCGGACTTAGTCTCGCGTGCGACGAAAGCAACACGCCGCGCGAGCAGGCGTGGGACTTAGAATAATTTCGCACGAGTCCAGCCGGAGGTACCGACGGCGAAAGCAACACGCCGCACGCGGACTTAGTCTCGCGTGCGACGAAAGCAACACGCCGCGCGAGCAGGCGTGGGACTTAGAATAATTTCGCACGAGTCCCGCCGGAGGTACCGACGGCGAAAGCAACACGCCGCACGCGGACTTAGTCTCGCGTGCGACGAAAGCAACACGCCGCGCGAGCAGGCGTGGGACTTAGAATAATTTCGCACGAGTCCAGCCGGAGGTACCGACGGCGAAAGCAACACGCCGCACGCGGACTTAGTCTCGCGTGCGACGAAAGCAACACGCCGCGCGAGCAGGCGTGGGACTTAGAATAATTTCGCACGAGTCCCGCCGGAGGTACCGACGGCGAAAGCAACACGCCGCACGCGGACTTAGTCTCGCGTGCGACGAAAGCAACACGCCGCGCGAGCAGGCGTGGGACTTAGAATAATTTCGCACGAGTCCAGCCGGAGGTACCGACGGCGAAAGCAACACGCCGCACGCGGACTTAGTCTCGCGTGCGACGAAAGCAACACGCCGCGCGAGCAGGCGTGGGACTTAGAATAATTTCGCACGAGTCCAGCCGGAGGTACCGACGGCGAAAGCAACACGCCGCACGCGGACTTAGTCTCGCGTGCGACGAAAGCAACACGCCGCGCGAGCAGGCGTGGGACTTAGAATAATTTCGCACGAGTCCCGCCGGAGGTACCGACGGCGAAAGCAACACGCCGCACGCGGACTTTGACTTTTGTCTCTCTAGAGAGGTGCCGGAGGTACCGACGGCAAAGCAACACGCCGCGTGGGGACTTTGAATATTCTCGCTCTTTCGACGCCGGACGTAACGACCGTGATTGAGAGTCTCATTACGAGTACTTTAATTAACGGTCATACACTTGTCGTTTCGCTTCGGTTTGACGTCTTGTCATATCCCGACGTCGCCGTCGAAGTCGCAATTCGCATGTCCGTGCGTTAGCGCGACCGGAGATCAAGACGGCGAAAGCAACACGCCGCGCCTGGACTTAGAAAATTTTCGCTCCTGCGGCACCGGAGGTAACGACCGTGATTGAGAGTCTCATTACAAGTACCCTAATTAACGGTCATACATATGTCGTTTTGCTACGGTTTGGCGTCTTGTCACCTCTCGAAGCCGTCCCCGTAGTGTCGATTCGCGTTTCCGTGCGTTAGCGCGACCGGAGATCAAGACGGCGAAAGCAACACGCCGCGCCTGGACTTAGAAAATTTTCGCTCCTGCGGCACCGGAGGTAACGACCGTGATTGAGAGTCTCATTACAAGTACCCTAATTAACGGTCATACATATGTCGTTTTGCTACGGTTTGGCGTCTTGTCACCTCTCGAAGCCGTCCCCGTAGTGTCGATTCGCGTTTCCGTGCGTTAGCGCGACCGGAGATCAAGACGGCGAAAGCAACACGCCGCGCCTGGACTTAGAAAATTTTCGCTCCTGCGGCACCGGAGGGTAACGACCGTGATTGAGAGTCTCATTACAAGTACCCTAATTAACGGTCATACATATGTCGTTTGCTACGGTTTGGCGTCTTTGTCACCTCTCGAAGCCGGTCCCCGTAGTGTCGATTCGCGTTTCCGTGCGTTAGCGCGACCGGAGATCAAGACGGCGAAAGCAACACGCGCGCCTGGACTTAGAAAATTTTTCGCTCCTGCGGCACCGGAGGGTAAAACGACCGTGATTGAGAGTCTCATTTACAAGTACCCTAATTAACGGTCATCATATGTCGTTTTGCTACGGTTTGGCGTCTTGTCACCTCTCGAAGCCGTCCCCGTAGTGTCGATTCGCGTTTCCGTGCGTTTAGCGCGACCGGAGATCCAGACGGCGAAAGCAACACGGCCGCGCCTGACTAATTCTCGCTCATGCGGCATCGGGGTACGACCGTGACTTGAGCGGACTTAGTCTCGCGTGCGACGAAAGCAACACGCCGCGCGAGCAGGCGTGGGACTTAGAATAATTTCGCACGAGTCCCGCCGGAGGTACCGACGGCGAAAGCAACACGCCGCACGCGGACTTAGTCTCGCGTGCGACGAAAGCAACACGCCGCGCGAGCAGGCGTGGGACTTAGAATAATTTCGCACGAGTCCAGCCGGAGGTACCGACGGCGAAAGCAACACGCCGCACGCGGACTTAGTCTCGCGTGCGACGAAAGCAACACGCCGCGCGAGCAGGCGTGGGACTTAGAATAATTTCGCACGAGTCCCGCCGGAGGTACCGACGGCGAAAGCAACACGCCGCACGCGGACTTTGACTTTTGTCTCTCTAGAGAGGTGCCGGAGGTACCGACGGCAAAGCAACACGCCGCGTGGGGACTTTGAATATTCTCGCTCTTTCGACGCCGGACGTAACGACCGTGATTGAGAGTCTCATTACGAGTACTTTAATTAACGGTCATACACTTGTCGTTTTGCTACGGTTTGGCGTCTTGTCACCTCTCGAAGCCGTCCCCGTAGTGTCGATTCGCGTTTCCGTGCGTTAGCGCGACCGGAGATCAAGACGGCGAAAGCAACACGCCGCGCCTGGACTTAGAAAATTTTCGCTCCTGCGGCACCGGAGGTAACGACCGTGATTGAGAGTCTCATTACAAGTACCCTAATTAACGGTCATACACTATGTCGTTTTGCTACGGTTTGGCGTCTTGTCACCTCTCGAAGCCGTCCCCGTAGTGTCGATTCGCGTTTCCGTGCGTTAGCGCGACCGGAGATCAAGACGGCGAAAGCAACACGCCGCGCCTGGACTTAGAAAATTTTCGCTCCTGCGGCACCGGAGGTAACGACCGTGATTGAGAGTCTCATTACAAGTACCCTAATTAACGGTCATACATATGTCGTTTTGCTACGGTTTGGCGTCTTGTCACCTCTCGAAGCCGTCCCCGTAGTGTCGATTCGCGTTTCCGTGCGTTAGCGCGACCGGAGATCAAGACGGCGAAAGCAACACGCCGCGCCTGGACTTAGAAAATTTTCGCTCCTTGCGGCACCGGAGGTAACGACCGTGATTGAGAGTCTCATTACAAGTACCCTAATTAACGGTCATACACTTGTCGTTTTGCTACGGTTTGGCGTCTTGTCACCTCTCGAAGCCGTCCCCGTAGTGTCGATTCGCGTTTCCGTGCGTTAGCGCGACCGGAGATCAAGACGGCGAAAGCAACACGCCGCGCCTGGACTTAGAAAATTTTCGCTCCTGCGGCACCGGAGGTAACGACCGTGATTGAGAGTCTCATTACAAGTACCCTAATTAACGGTCATACACTTGTCGTTTTGCTACGGTTTGGCGTCTTGTCACCTCTCGAAGCCGTCCCCGTAGTGTCGATTCGCGTTTCCGTGCGTTAGCGCGACCGGAGATCAAGACGGCGAAAGCAACACGCCGCACGCGGACTTAGTCTCGCGTGCGACGAAAGCAACACGCCGCGCGAGCAGGCGTGGGACTTAGAATAATTTCGCACGAGTCCCGCCGGAGGTACCGACGGCGAAAGCAACACGCCGCACGCGGACTTAGTCTCGCGTGCGACGAAAGCAACACGCCGCGCGAGCAGGCGTGGGACTTAGAATAATTTCGCACGAGTCCAGCCGGAGGTACCGACGGCGAAAGCAACACGCCGCACGCGGACTTAGTCTCGCGTGCGACGAAAGCAACACGCCGCGCGAGCAGGCGTGGGACTTAGAATAATTTCGCACGAGTCCAGCCGGAGGTACCGACGGCGAAAGCAACACGCCGCACGCGGACTTAGTCTCGCGTGCGACGAAAGCAACACGCCGCGCGAGCAGGCGTGGGACTTAGAATAATTTCGCACGAGTCCCGCCGGAGGTACCGACGGCGAAAGCAACACGCCGCACGCGGACTTAGTCTCGCGTGCGACGAAAGCAACACGCCGCGCGAGCAGGCGTGGGACTTAGAATAATTTCGCACGAGTCCCGCCGGAGGTACCGACGGCGAAAGCAACACGCCGCACGCGGACTTAGTCTCGCGTGCGACGAAAGCAACACGCCGCGCGAGCAGGCGTGGGACTTAGAATAATTTCGCACGAGTCCAGCCGGAGGTACCGACGGCGAAAGCAACACGCCGCACGCGGACTTAGTCTCGCGTGCGACGAAAGCAACACGCCGCGCGAGCAGGCGTGGGACTTAGAATAATTTCGCACGAGTCCAGCCGGAGGTACCGACGGCGAAAGCAACACGCCGCACGCGGACTTAGTCTCGCGTGCGACGAAAGCAACACGCCGCGCGAGCAGGCGTGGGACTTAGAATAATTTCGCACGAGTCCCGCCGGAGGTACCGACGGCGAAAGCAACACGCCGCACGCGGACTTAGTCTCGCGTGCGACGAAAGCAACACGCCGCGCGAGCAGGCGTGGGACTTAGAATAATTTCGCACGAGTCCCGCCGGAGGTACCGACGGCGAAAGCAACACGCCGCACGCGGACTTAGTCTCGCGTGCGACGAAAGCAACACGCCGCGCGAGCAGGCGTGGGACTTAGAATAATTTCGCACGAGTCCAGCCGGAGGTACCGACGGCGAAAGCAACACGCCGCACGCGGACTTAGTCTCGCGTGCGACGAAAGCAACACGCCGCGCGAGCAGGCGTGGGACTTAGAATAATTTCGCACGAGTCCCGCCGGAGGTACCGACGGCGAAAGCAACACGCCGCACGCGGACTTAGTCTCGCGTGCGACGAAAGCAACACGCCGCGCGAGCAGGCGTGGGACTTAGAATAATTTCGCACGAGTCCCGCCGGAGGTACCGACGGCGAAAGCAACACGCCGCACGCGGACTTAGTCTCGCGTGCGACGAAAGCAACACGCCGCGCGAGCAGGCGTGGGACTTAGAATAATTTCGCACGAGTCCAGCCGGAGGTACCGACGGCGAAAGCAACACGCCGCACGCGGACTTAGTCTCGCGTGCGACGAAAGCAACACGCCGCGCGAGCAGGCGTGGGACTTAGAATAATTTCGCACGAGTCCCGCCGGAGGTACCGACGGCGAAAGCAACACGCCGCACGCGGACTTAGTCTCGCGTGCGACGAAAGCAACACGCCGCGCGAGCAGGCGTGGGACTTAGAATAATTTCGCACGAGTCCCGCCGGAGGTACCGACGGCGAAAGCAACACGCCGCACGCGGACTTAGTCTCGCGTGCGACGAAAGCAACACGCCGCGCGAGCAGGCGTGGGACTTAGAATAATTTCGCACGAGTCCCGCCGGAGGTACCGACGGCGAAAGCAACACGCCGCACGCGGACTTAGTCTCGCGTGCGACGAAAGCAACACGCCGCGCGAGCAGGCGTGGGACTTAGAATAATTTCGCACGAGTCCCGCCGGAGGTACCGACGGCGAAAGCAACACGCCGCACGCGGACTTAGTCTCGCGTGCGACGAAAGCAACACGCCGCGCGAGCAGGCGTGGGACTTAGAATAATTTCGCACGAGTCCCGCCGGAGGTACCGACGGCGAAAGCAACACGCCGCACGCGGACTTAGTCTCGCGTGCGACGAAAGCAACACGCCGCGCGAGCAGGCGTGGGACTTAGAATAATTTCGCACGAGTCCAGCCGGAGGTACCGACGGCGAAAGCAACACGCCGCACGCGGACTTAGTCTCGCGTGCGACGAAAGCAACACGCCGCGCGAGCAGGCGTGGGACTTAGAATAATTTCGCACGAGTCCCGCCGGAGGTACCGACGGCGAAAGCAACACGCCGCACGCGGACTTAGTCTCGCGTGCGACGAAAGCAACACGCCGCGCGAGCAGGCGTGGGACTTAGAATAATTTCGCACGAGTCCCGCCGGAGGTACCGACGGCGAAAGCAACACGCCGCACGCGGACTTAGTCTCGCGTGCGACGAAAGCAACACGCCGCGCGAGCAGGCGTGGGACTTAGAATAATTTCGCACGAGTCCAGCCGGAGGTACCGACGGCGAAAGCAACACGCCGCACGCGGACTTAGTCTCGCGTGCGACGAAAGCAACACGCCGCGCGAGCAGGCGTGGGACTTAGAATAATTTCGCACGAGTCCCGCCGGAGGTACCGACGGCGAAAGCAACACGCCGCACGCGGACTTTGACTTTTGTCTCTCTAGAGAGGTGCCGGAGGTACCGACGGCAAAGCAACACGCCGCGTGGGGACTTTGAATATTCTCGCTCTTTCGACGCCGGACGTAACGACCGTGATTGAGAGTCTCATTACGAGTACTTTAATTAACGGTCATACACTTGTCGTTTCGCTTCGGTTTGACGTCTTGTCATATCCCGACGTCGCCGTCGAAGTCGCAATTCGCATGTCCGTGCGTTAGCGCGACCGGAGATCACGACGGCGAAAGCAACACGCCGCGCCTGGACTTAGAAAATTTTCGCTCCTGCGGCACCGGAGGTAACGACCGTGATTGAGAGTCTCATTACAAGTACCCTAATTAACGGTCATACATATGTCGTTTTGCTACGGTTTGGCGTCTTGTCACCTCTCGAAGCCGTCCCCGTAGTGTCGATTCGCGTTTCCGTGCGTTAGCGCGACCGGAGATCAAGACGGCGAAAGCAACACGCCGCGCCTGGACTTAGAAAATTTTCGCTCCTGCGGCACCGGAGGTAACGACCGTGATTGAGAGTCTCATTACAAGTACCCTAATTAACGGTCATACACTTGTCGTTTTGCTACGGTTTGGCGTCTTGTCACCTCTCGAAGCCGTCCCCGTAGTGTCGATTCGCGTTTCCGTGCGTTAGCGCGACCGGAGATCAAGACGGCGAAAGCAACACGCCGCGCCTGGACTTAGAAAATTTTCGCTCCTGCGGCACCGGAGGTAACGACCGTGATTGAGAGTCTCATTACAAGTACCCTAATTAACGGTCATACACTTGTCGTTTTGCTACGGTTTGGCGTCTTGTCACCTCTCGAAGCCGTCCCCGTAGTGTCGATTCGCGTTTCCGTGCGTTAGCGCGAACCGGAGATCAAGACGGCGAAAGCAACACGCCGCGCCTGGACTTAGAAAATTTTCGCTCCTGCGGCACCGGAGGTAACGACCGTGATTGAGAGTCTCATTACAAGTACCCTAATTAACGGTCATACACTTGTCGTTTTGCTACGGTTTGGCGTCTTGTCACCTCTCGAAGCCGTCCCCGTAGTGTCGATTCGCGTTTCCGTGCGTTAGCGCGACCGGAGATCAAGACGGCGAAAGCAACACGCCGCGCCTGGACTTAGAAAATTTTCGCTCCTGCGGCACCGGAGGTAACGACCGTGATTGAGAGTCTCATTACAAGTACCCTAATTAACGGTCATACACTATGTCGTTTTGCTACGGTTTGGCGTCTTGTCACCTCTCGAAGCCGTCCCCGTAGTGTCGATTCGCGTTTCCGTGCGTTAGCGCGACCGGAGATCAAGACGGCGAAAGCAACACGCCGCGCCTGGACTTAGAAAATTTTCGCTCCTGCGGCACCGGAGGTAACGACCGTGATTGAGAGTCTCATTACAAGTACCCTAATTAACGGTCATACACTTGTCGTTTTGCTACGGTTTGGCGTCTTGTCACCTCTCGAAGCCGTCCCCGTAGTGTCGATTCGCGTTTCCGTGCGTTAGCGCGACCGGAGATCAAGACGGCGAAAGCAACACGCCGCGCCTGGACTTAGAAAATTTTCGCTCCTGCGGCACCGGAGGTAACGACCGTGATTGAGAGTCTCATTACAAGTACCCTAATTAACGGTCATACATATGTCGTTTTGCTACGGTTTGGCGTCTTGTCACCTCTCGAAGCCGTCCCCGTAGTGTCGATTCGCGTTTCCGTGCGTTAGCGCGACCGGAGATCAAGACGGCGAAAGCAACACGCCGCGCCTGGACTTAGAAAATTTTCGCTCCTGCGGCACCGGAGGTAACGACCGTGATTGAGAGTCTCATTACAAGTACCCTAATTAACGGTCATACATATGTCGTTTTGCTACGGTTTGGCGTCTTGTCACCTCTCGAAGCCGTCCCCGTAGTGTCGATTCGCGTTTCCGTGCGTTAGCGCGACCGGAGATCAAGACGGCGAAAGCAACACGCCGCGCCTGGACTTAGAAAATTTTCGCTCCTGCGGCACCGGAGGTAACGACCGTGATTGAGAGTCTCATTACAAGTACCCTAATTAACGGTCATACACTTGTCGTTTTGCTACGGTTTGGCGTCTTGTCACCTCTCGAAGCCGTCCCCGTAGTGTCGATTCGCGTTTCCGTGCGTTAGCGCGAACCGGAGATCAAGACGGCGAAAGCAACACGCCGCGCCTGGACTTAGAAAATTTTCGCTCCTGCGGCACCGGAGGTAACGACCGTGATTGAGAGTCTCATTACAAGTACCCTAATTAACGGTCATACACTTGTCGTTTTGCTACGGTTTGGCGTCTTGTCACCTCTCGAAGCCGTCCCCGTAGTGTCGATTCGCGTTTCCGTGCGTTAGCGCGACCGGAGATCAAGACGGCGAAAGCAACACGCCGCACGCGGACTTAGTCTCGCGTGCGACGAAAGCAACACGCCGCGCGAGCAGGCGTGGGACTTAGAATAATTTCGCACGAGTCCCGCCGGAGGTACCGACGGCGAAAGCAACACGCCGCACGCGGACTTAGTCTCGCGTGCGACGAAAGCAACACGCCGCGCGAGCAGGCGTGGGACTTAGAATAATTTCGCACGAGTCCAGCCGGAGGTACCGACGGCGAAAGCAACACGCCGCACGCGGACTTAGTCTCGCGTGCGACGAAAGCAACACGCCGCGCGAGCAGGCGTGGGACTTAGAATAATTTCGCACGAGTCCCGCCGGAGGTACCGACGGCGAAAGCAACACGCCGCACGCGGACTTAGTCTCGCGTGCGACGAAAGCAACACGCCGCGCGAGCAGGCGTGGGACTTAGAATAATTTCGCACGAGTCCAGCCGGAGGTACCGACGGCGAAAGCAACACGCCGCACGCGGACTTAGTCTCGCGTGCGACGAAAGCAACACGCCGCGCGAGCAGGCGTGGGACTTAGAATAATTTCGCACGAGTCCCGCCGGAGGTACCGACGGCGAAAGCAACACGCCGCACGCGGACTTAGTCTCGCGTGCGACGAAAGCAACACGCCGCGCGAGCAGGCGTGGGACTTAGAATAATTTCGCACGAGTCCCGCCGGAGGTACCGACGGCGAAAGCAACACGCCGCACGCGGACTTAGTCTCGCGTGCGACGAAAGCAACACGCCGCGCGAGCAGGCGTGGGACTTAGAATAATTTCGCACGAGTCCCGCCGGAGGTACCGACGGCGAAAGCAACACGCCGCACGCGGACTTAGTCTCGCGTGCGACGAAAGCAACACGCCGCGCGAGCAGGCGTGGGACTTAGAATAATTTCGCACGAGTCCCGCCGGAGGTACCGACGGCGAAAGCAACACGCCGCACGCGGACTTAGTCTCGCGTGCGACGAAAGCAACACGCCGCGCGAGCAGGCGTGGGACTTAGAATAATTTCGCACGAGTCCCGCCGGAGGTACCGACGGCGAAAGCAACACGCCGCACGCGGACTTAGTCTCGCGTGCGACGAAAGCAACACGCCGCGCGAGCAGGCGTGGGACTTAGAATAATTTCGCACGAGTCCCGCCGGAGGTACCGACGGCGAAAGCAACACGCCGCACGCGGACTTAGTCTCGCGTGCGACGAAAGCAACACGCCGCGCGAGCAGGCGTGGGACTTAGAATAATTTCGCACGAGTCCCGCCGGAGGTACCGACGGCGAAAGCAACACGCCGCACGCGGACTTAGTCTCGCGTGCGACGAAAGCAACACGCCGCGCGAGCAGGCGTGGGACTTAGAATAATTTCGCACGAGTCCCGCCGGAGGTACCGACGGCGAAAGCAACACGCCGCACGCGGACTTAGTCTCGCGTGCGACGAAAGCAACACGCCGCGCGAGCAGGCGTGGGACTTAGAATAATTTCGCACGAGTCCCGCCGGAGGTACCGACGGCGAAAGCAACACGCCGCACGCGGACTTAGTCTCGCGTGCGACGAAAGCAACACGCCGCGCGAGCAGGCGTGGGACTTAGAATAATTTCGCACGAGTCCAGCCGGAGGTACCGACGGCGAAAGCAACACGCCGCACGCGGACTTAGTCTCGCGTGCGACGAAAGCAACACGCCGCGCGAGCAGGCGTGGGACTTAGAATAATTTCGCACGAGTCCCGCCGGAGGTACCGACGGCGAAAGCAACACGCCGCACGCGGACTTAGTCTCGCGTGCGACGAAAGCAACACGCCGCGCGAGCAGGCGTGGGACTTAGAATAATTTCGCACGAGTCCAGCCGGAGGTACCGACGGCGAAAGCAACACGCCGCACGCGGACTTAGTCTCGCGTGCGACGAAAGCAACACGCCGCGCGAGCAGGCGTGGGACTTAGAATAATTTCGCACGAGTCCCGCCGGAGGTACCGACGGCGAAAGCAACACGCCGCACGCGGACTTAGTCTCGCGTGCGACGAAAGCAACACGCCGCGCGAGCAGGCGTGGGACTTAGAATAATTTCGCACGAGTCCCGCCGGAGGTACCGACGGCGAAAGCAACACGCCGCACGCGGACTTAGTCTCGCGTGCGACGAAAGCAACACGCCGCGCGAGCAGGCGTGGGACTTAGAATAATTTCGCACGAGTCCAGCCGGAGGTACCGACGGCGAAAGCAACACGCCGCACGCGGACTTAGTCTCGCGTGCGACGAAAGCAACACGCCGCGCGAGCAGGCGTGGGACTTAGAATAATTTCGCACGAGTCCCGCCGGAGGTACCGACGGCGAAAGCAACACGCCGCACGCGGACTTTGACTTTTGTCTCTCTAGAGAGGTGCCGGAGGTACCGACGGCAAAGCAACACGCCGCGTGGGGACTTTGAATATTCTCGCTCTTTCGACGCCGGACGTAACGACCGTGATTGAGAGTCTCATTACGAGTACTTTAATTAACGGTCATACACTTGTCGTTTCGCTTCGGTTTGACGTCTTGTCATATCCCGACGTCGCCGTCGAAGTCGCAATTCGCATGTCCGTGCGTTAGCGCGACCGGAGATCACGACGGCGAAAGCAACACGCCGCGCCTGGACTTAGAAAATTTTCGCTCCTGCGGCACCGGAGGTAACGACCGTGATTGAGAGTCTCATTACAAGTACCCTAATTAACGGTCATACATATGTCGTTTTGCTACGGTTTGGCGTCTTGTCACCTCTCGAAGCCGTCCCCGTAGTGTCGATTCGCGTTTCCGTGCGTTAGCGCGACCGGAGATCAAGACGGCGAAAGCAACACGCCGCGCCTGGACTTAGAAAATTTTCGCTCCTGCGGCACCGGAGGTAACGACCGTGATTGAGAGTCTCATTACAAGTACCCTAATTAACGGTCATACATATGTCGTTTTGCTACGGTTTGGCGTCTTGTCACCTCTCGAAGCCGTCCCCGTAGTGTCGATTCGCGTTTCCGTGCGTTAGCGCGACCGGAGATCAAGACGGCGAAAGCAACACGCCGCGCCTGGACTTAGAAAATTTTCGCTCCTGCGGCACCGGAGGTAACGACCGTGATTGAGAGTCTCATTACAAGTACCCTAATTAACGGTCATACACTTGTCGTTTTGCTACGGTTTGGCGTCTTGTCACCTCTCGAAGCCGTCCCCGTAGTGTCGATTCGCGTTTCCGTGCGTTAGCGCAACCGGAGATCAAGACGGCGAAAGCAACACGCCGCGCCTGGACTTAGAAAATTTTCGCTCCTGCGGCACCGGAGGTAACGACCGTGATTGAGAGTCTCATTACAAGTACCTAATTAACGGTCATACACTTGTCGTGTTGCTACGGTTTGGCGTCTTGTCACCTCTCGAAGCCGTCCCCGTAGTGTCGATTCGCGTTTCCGTGCGTTAGCGCGACCGGAGATCAAGACGGCGAAAGCACACGCCGCGCCTGGACTTAGAAATTCTTCGAGTCCCGCCGGAGGTACCGACGGCGAAAGCAACACGCCGCACGCGGACTTAGTCTCGCGTGCGACGAAAGCAACACGCCGCGCGAGCAGGCGTGGGACTTAGAATAATTTCGCACGAGGCCAGCCGGAGGGTACCGACGGCGAAAGCAACACGCCGCACGCGGACTTAGTCTCGCGTGCGACGAAAGCAACCACGCCGCGCGAGCAGGCGTGGACTTAGAATAATTTCGCACGAGTCCCGCCGGAGGTACCGACGGCGAAAGCAACACGCCGCACGCGGACTTTGACTTTTGTCTCTCTAGAGAGGTGCCGGAGGTACCGACGGCAAAGCAACACGCCGCGTGGGACTTTGAATATTCTCGCTCTTTCGACGCCGGACGTAACGACCGTGATTGAGAGTCTCATTACAAGTACTCTAATTAACGGTCATACACTTGTCGTTTTGCTACGGTTTGGCGTCTTGTCACCTCTCGAAGCCGTCCCCGTAGTGTCGATTCGCGTTTCCGTGCGTTAGCGCGACCGGAGATCAAGACGGCGAAAGCAACACGCCGCGCCTGGACTTAGAAAATTTTCGCTCCTGCGGCACCGGAGGTAACGACCGTGATTGAGAGTCTCATTACAAGTACCCTAATTAACGGTCATACACTATGTCGTTTTGCTACGGTTTGGCGTCTTGTCACCTCTCGAAGCCGTCCCCGTAGTGTCGATTCGCGTTTCCGTGCGTTAGCGCGACCGGAGATCAAGACGGCGAAAGCAACACGCCGCGCCTGGACTTAGAAAATTTTCGCTCCTGCGGCACCGGAGGTAACGACCGTGATTGAGAGTCTCATTACAAGTACCCTAATTAACGGTCATACATATGTCGTTTTGCTACGGTTTGGCGTCTTGTCACCTCTCGAAGCCGTCCCCGTAGTGTCGATTCGCGTTTCCGTGCGTTAGCGCGACCGGAGATCAAGACGGCGAAAGCAACACGCCGCGCCTGGACTTAGAAAATTTTCGCTCCTGCGGCACCGGAGGTAACGACCGTGATTGAGAGTCTCATTACAAGTACCCTAATTAACGGTCATACACTTGTCGTTTTGCTACGGTTTGGCGTCTTGTCACCTCTCGAAGCCGTCCCCGTAGTGTCGATTCGCGTTTCCGTGCGTTAGCGCGACCGGAGATCAAGACGGCGAAAGCAACACGCCGCGCCTGGACTTAGAAAATTTTCGCTCCTGCGGCACCGGAGGTAACGACCGTGATTGAGAGTCTCATTACAAGTACCCTAATTAACGGTCATACACTTGTCGTTTTGCTACGGTTTGGCGTCTTGTCACCTCTCGAAGCCGTCCCCGTAGTGTCGATTCGCGTTTCCGTGCGTTAGCGCGACCGGAGATCAAGACGGCGAAAGCAACACGCCGCACGCGGACTTAGTCTCGCGTGCGACGAAAGCAACACGCCGCGCGAGCAGGCGTGGGACTTAGAATAATTTCGCACGAGTCCCGCCGGAGGTACCGACGGCGAAAGCAACACGCCGCACGCGGACTTAGTCTCGCGTGCGACGAAAGCAACACGCCGCGCGAGCAGGCGTGGGACTTAGAATAATTTCGCACGAGTCCAGCCGGAGGTACCGACGGCGAAAGCAACACGCCGCACGCGGACTTAGTCTCGCGTGCGACGAAAGCAACACGCCGCGCGAGCAGGCGTGGGACTTAGAATAATTTCGCACGAGTCCAGCCGGAGGTACCGACGGCGAAAGCAACACGCCGCACGCGGACTTAGTCTCGCGTGCGACGAAAGCAACACGCCGCGCGAGCAGGCGTGGGACTTAGAATAATTTCGCACGAGTCCCGCCGGAGGTACCGACGGCGAAAGCAACACGCCGCACGCGGACTTAGTCTCGCGTGCGACGAAAGCAACACGCCGCGCGAGCAGGCGTGGGACTTAGAATAATTTCGCACGAGTCCAGCCGGAGGTACCGACGGCGAAAGCAACACGCCGCACGCGGACTTAGTCTCGCGTGCGACGAAAGCAACACGCCGCGCGAGCAGGCGTGGGACTTAGAATAATTTCGCACGAGTCCCGCCGGAGGTACCGACGGCGAAAGCAACACGCCGCACGCGGACTTAGTCTCGCGTGCGACGAAAGCAACACGCCGCGCGAGCAGGCGTGGGACTTAGAATAATTTCGCACGAGTCCCGCCGGAGGTACCGACGGCGAAAGCAACACGCCGCACGCGGACTTAGTCTCGCGTGCGACGAAAGCAACACGCCGCGCGAGCAGGCGTGGGACTTAGAATAATTTCGCACGAGTCCCGCCGGAGGTACCGACGGCGAAAGCAACACGCCGCACGCGGACTTAGTCTCGCGTGCGACGAAAGCAACACGCCGCGCGAGCAGGCGTGGGACTTAGAATAATTTCGCACGAGTCCCGCCGGAGGTACCGACGGCGAAAGCAACACGCCGCACGCGGACTTAGTCTCGCGTGCGACGAAAGCAACACGCCGCGCGAGCAGGCGTGGGACTTAGAATAATTTCGCACGAGTCCCGCCGGAGGTACCGACGGCGAAAGCAACACGCCGCACGCGGACTTAGTCTCGCGTGCGACGAAAGCAACACGCCGCGCGAGCAGGCGTGGGACTTAGAATAATTTCGCACGAGTCCCGCCGGAGGTACCGACGGCGAAAGCAACACGCCGCACGCGGACTTAGTCTCGCGTGCGACGAAAGCAACACGCCGCGCGAGCAGGCGTGGGACTTAGAATAATTTCGCACGAGTCCAGCCGGAGGTACCGACGGCGAAAGCAACACGCCGCACGCGGACTTAGTCTCGCGTGCGACGAAAGCAACACGCCGCGCGAGCAGGCGTGGGACTTAGAATAATTTCGCACGAGTCCAGCCGGAGGTACCGACGGCGAAAGCAACACGCCGCACGCGGACTTAGTCTCGCGTGCGACGAAAGCAACACGCCGCGCGAGCAGGCGTGGGACTTAGAATAATTTCGCACGAGTCCAGCCGGAGGTACCGACGGCGAAAGCAACACGCCGCACGCGGACTTAGTCTCGCGTGCGACGAAAGCAACACGCCGCGCGAGCAGGCGTGGGACTTAGAATAATTTCGCACGAGTCCAGCCGGAGGTACCGACGGCGAAAGCAACACGCCGCACGCGGACTTAGTCTCGCGTGCGACGAAAGCAACACGCCGCGCGAGCAGGCGTGGGACTTAGAATAATTTCGCACGAGTCCCGCCGGAGGTACCGACGGCGAAAGCAACACGCCGCACGCGGACTTTGACTTTTGTCTCTCTAGAGAGGTGCCGGAGGTACCGACGGCAAAGCAACACGCCGCGTGGGGACTTTGAATATTCTCGCTCTTTCGACGCCGGACGTAACGACCGTGATTGAGAGTCTCATTACGAGTACTTTAATTAACGGTCATACACTTGTCGTTTCGCTTCGGTTTGACGTCTTGTCATATCCCGACGTCGCCGTCGAAGTCGCAATTCGCATGTCCGTGCGTTAGCGCGACCGGAGATCACGACGGCGAAAGCAACACGCCGCGCCTGGACTTAGAAAATTTTCGCTCCTGCGGCACCGGAGGTAACGACCGTGATTGAGAGTCTCATTACAAGTACCCTAATTAACGGTCATACATATGTCGTTTTGCTACGGTTTGGCGTCTTGTCACCTCTCGAAGCCGTCCCCGTAGTGTCGATTCGCGTTTCCGTGCGTTAGCGCGACCGGAGATCAAGACGGCGAAAGCAACACGCCGCGCCTGGACTTAGAAAATTTTCGCTCCTGCGGCACCGGAGGTAACGACCGTGATTGAGAGTCTCATTACAAGTACCCTAATTAACGGTCATACATATGTCGTTTTGCTACGGTTTGGCGTCTTGTCACCTCTCGAAGCCGTCCCCGTAGTGTCGATTCGCGTTTCCGTGCGTTAGCGCGACCGGAGATCAAGACGGCGAAAGCAACACGCCGCGCCTGGACTTAGAAAATTTTCGCTCCTGCGGCACCGGAGGTAACGACCGTGATTGAGAGTCTCATTACAAGTACCCTAATTAACGGTCATACACTTGTCGTTTTGCTACGGTTTGGCGTCTTGTCACCTCTCGAAGCCGTCCCCGTAGTGTCGATTCGCGTTTCCGTGCGTTAGCGCGAACCGGAGATCAAGACGGCGAAAGCAACACGCCGCGCCTGGACTTAGAAAATTTTCGCTCCTGCGGCACCGGAGGTAACGACCGTGATTGAGAGTCTCATTACAAGTACCCTAATTAACGGTCATACACTTGTCGTTTTGCTACGGTTTGGCGTCTTGTCACCTCTCGAAGCCGTCCCCGTAGTGTCGATTCGCGTTTCCGTGCGTTAGCGCGACCGGAGATCAAGACGGCGAAAGCAACACGCCGCACGCGGACTTAGTCTCGCGTGCGACGAAAGCAACACGCCGCGCGAGCAGGCGTGGGACTTAGAATAATTTCGCACGAGTCCCGCCGGAGGTACCGACGGCGAAAGCAACACGCCGCACGCGGACTTAGTCTCGCGTGCGACGAAAGCAACACGCCGCGCGAGCAGGCGTGGGACTTAGAATAATTTCGCACGAGTCCCGCCGGAGGTACCGACGGCGAAAGCAACACGCCGCACGCGGACTTAGTCTCGCGTGCGACGAAAGCAACACGCCGCGCGAGCAGGCGTGGGACTTAGAATAATTTCGCACGAGTCCCGCCGGAGGTACCGACGGCGAAAGCAACACGCCGCACGCGGACTTAGTCTCGCGTGCGACGAAAGCAACACGCCGCGCGAGCAGGCGTGGGACTTAGAATAATTTCGCACGAGTCCCGCCGGAGGTACCGACGGCGAAAGCAACACGCCGCACGCGGACTTAGTCTCGCGTGCGACGAAAGCAACACGCCGCGCGAGCAGGCGTGGGACTTAGAATAATTTCGCACGAGTCCCGCCGGAGGTACCGACGGCGAAAGCAACACGCCGCACGCGGACTTAGTCTCGCGTGCGACGAAAGCAACACGCCGCGCGAGCAGGCGTGGGACTTAGAATAATTTCGCACGAGTCCCGCCGGAGGTACCGACGGCGAAAGCAACACGCCGCACGCGGACTTAGTCTCGCGTGCGACGAAAGCAACACGCCGCGCGAGCAGGCGTGGGACTTAGAATAATTTCGCACGAGTCCCGCCGGAGGTACCGACGGCGAAAGCAACACGCCGCACGCGGACTTAGTCTCGCGTGCGACGAAAGCAACACGCCGCGCGAGCAGGCGTGGGACTTAGAATAATTTCGCACGAGTCCCGCCGGAGGTACCGACGGCGAAAGCAACACGCCGCACGCGGACTTAGTCTCGCGTGCGACGAAAGCAACACGCCGCGCGAGCAGGCGTGGGACTTAGAATAATTTCGCACGAGTCCCGCCGGAGGTACCGACGGCGAAAGCAACACGCCGCACGCGGACTTAGTCTCGCGTGCGACGAAAGCAACACGCCGCGCGAGCAGGCGTGGGACTTAGAATAATTTCGCACGAGTCCCGCCGGAGGTACCGACGGCGAAAGCAACACGCCGCACGCGGACTTAGTCTCGCGTGCGACGAAAGCAACACGCCGCGCGAGCAGGCGTGGGACTTAGAATAATTTCGCACGAGTCCCGCCGGAGGTACCGACGGCGAAAGCAACACGCCGCACGCGGACTTAGTCTCGCGTGCGACGAAAGCAACACGCCGCGCGAGCAGGCGTGGGACTTAGAATAATTTCGCACGAGTCCCGCCGGAGGTACCGACGGCGAAAGCA
Organism: Leptothorax acervorum; assembly: GCA_035220615.1. NCBI lineage: Eukaryota > Metazoa > Arthropoda > Insecta > Hymenoptera > Formicidae > Leptothorax > Leptothorax acervorum. The sequence continues at coordinate 18,786 of JASTWQ010001013.1, forward strand.
ACACGCCGCACGCGGACTTAGTCTCGCGTGCGACGAAAGCAACACGCCGCGCGAGCAGGCGTGGGACTTAGAATAATTTCGCACGAGTCCCGCCGGAGGTACCGACGGCGAAAGCAACACGCCGCACGCGGACTTAGTCTCGCGTGCGACGAAAGCAACACGCCGCGCGAGCAGGCGTGGGACTTAGAATAATTTCGCACGAGTCCCGCCGGAGGTACCGACGGCGAAAGCAACACGCCGCACGCGGACTTAGTCTCGCGTGCGACGAAAGCAACACGCCGCGCGAGCAGGCGTGGGACTTAGAATAATTTCGCACGAGTCCCGCCGGAGGTACCGACGGCGAAAGCAACACGCCGCACGCGGACTTAGTCTCGCGTGCGACGAAAGCAACACGCCGCGCGAGCAGGCGTGGGACTTAGAATAATTTCGCACGAGTCCCGCCGGAGGTACCGACGGCGAAAGCAACACGCCGCACGCGGACTTAGTCTCGCGTGCGACGAAAGCAACACGCCGCGCGAGCAGGCGTGGGACTTAGAATAATTTCGCACGAGTCCCGCCGGAGGTACCGACGGCGAAAGCAACACGCCGCACGCGGACTTAGTCTCGCGTGCGTGCGACGAAAGCAACACGCCGCGCGAGCAGGCGTGGGACTTAGAATAATTTCGCACGAGTCCCGCCGGAGGTACCGACGGCGAAAGCAACACGCCGCACGCGGACTTAGTCTCGCGTGCGACGAAAAGCAACACGCCGCGCGAGCAGGCGTGGGACTTAGAAATAATTTCGCACGAGTCCCGCCGGAGGTACCGACGGCGAAAGCAACACGCCGCACGCGGACTTAGTCTCGCGTGCGACGAAAGCAACACGCCGCGCGAGCAGGCGTGGGACTTAGAATAATTTCGCACGAGTCCCGCCGGAGGTACCGACGGCGAAAGCAACACGGCCGCACGCGGACTTAGTCTCGCGTGCGACGAAAGCAACACGCCGCGCGAGCAGGCGTGGGACTTAGAATAATTTCGCACGAGTCCCGCCGGAGGTACCGACGGCGAAAGCAACACGCCGCACGCGGACTTAGTCTCGCGTGCGACGAAAGCAACACGCCGCGCGAGCAGGCGTGGGACTTAGAATAATTTCGCACGAGTCCCGCCGGAGGTACCGACGGCGAAAGCAACACGCCGCACGCGGACTTAGTCTCGCGTGCGACGAAAGCAACACGCCGCGCGAGCAGGCGTGGGACTTAGAATAATTTCGCACGAGTCCCGCCGGAGGTACCGACGGCGAAAGCAACACGCCGCACGCGGACTTAGTCTCGCGTGCGACGAAAGCAACACGCCGCGCGAGCAGGCGTGGGACTTAGAATAATTTCGCACGAGTCCCGCCGGAGGTACCGACGGCGAAAGCAACACGCCGCACGCGGACTTAGTCTCGCGTGCGACGAAAGCAACACGCCGCGCGAGCAGGCGTGGGACTTAGAATAATTTCGCACGAGTCCCGCCGGAGGTACCGACGGCGAAAGCAACACGCCGCACGCGGACTTAGTCTCGCGTGCGACGAAAGCAACACGCCGCGCGAGCAGGCGTGGGACTTAGAATAATTTCGCACGAGTCCCGCCGGAGGTACCGACGGCGAAAGCAACACGCCGCACGCGGACTTAGTCTCGCGTGCGACGAAAGCAACACGCCGCGCGAGCAGGCGTGGGACTTAGAATAATTTCGCACGAGTCCCGCCGGAGGTACCGACGGCGAAAGCAACACGCCGCACGCGGACTTAGTCTCGCGTGCGACGAAAGCAACACGCCGCGCGAGCAGGCGTGGGACTTAGAATAATTTCGCACGAGTCCAGCCGGAGGTACCGACGGCGAAAGCAACACGCCGCACGCGGACTTAGTCTCGCGTGCGACGAAAGCAACACGCCGCGCGAGCAGGCGTGGGACTTAGAATAATTTCGCACGAGTCCCGCCGGAGGTACCGACGGCGAAAGCAACACGCCGCACGCGGACTTAGTCTCGCGTGCGACGAAAGCAACACGCCGCGCGAGCAGGCGTGGGACTTAGAATAATTTCGCACGAGTCCCGCCGGAGGTACCGACGGCGAAAGCAACACGCCGCACGCGGACTTAGTCTCGCGTGCGACGAAAGCAACACGCCGCGCGAGCAGGCGTGGGACTTAGAATAATTTCGCACGAGTCCCGCCGGAGGTACCGACGGCGAAAGCAACACGCCGCACGCGGACTTAGTCTCGCGTGCGACGAAAGCAACACGCCGCGCGAGCAGGCGTGGGACTTAGAATAATTTCGCACGAGTCCCGCCGGAGGTACCGACGGCGAAAGCAACACGCCGCACGCGGACTTAGTCTCGCGTGCGACGAAAGCAACACGCCGCGCGAGCAGGCGTGGGACTTAGAATAATTTCGCACGAGTCCCGCCGGAGGTACCGACGGCGAAAGCAACACGCCGCACGCGGACTTAGTCTCGCGTGCGACGAAAGCAACACGCCGCGCGAGCAGGCGTGGGACTTAGAATAATTTCGCACGAGTCCCGCCGGAGGTACCGACGGCGAAAGCAACACGCCGCACGCGGACTTAGTCTCGCGTGCGACGAAAGCAACACGCCGCGCGAGCAGGCGTGGGACTTAGAATAATTTCGCACGAGTCCAGCCGGAGGTACCGACGGCGAAAGCAACACGCCGCACGCGGACTTAGTCTCGCGTGCGACGAAAGCAACACGCCGCGCGAGCAGGCGTGGGACTTAGAATAATTTCGCACGAGTCCCGCCGGAGGTACCGACGGCGAAAGCAACACGCCGCACGCGGACTTAGTCTCGCGTGCGACGAAAGCAACACGCCGCGCGAGCAGGCGTGGGACTTAGAATAATTTCGCACGAGTCCCGCCGGAGGTACCGACGGCGAAAGCAACACGCCGCACGCGGACTTTGACTTTTGTCTCTCTAGAGAGGTGCCGGAGGTACCGACGGCAAAGCAACACGCCGCGTGGGGACTTGAATATTCTCGCTCTTTCGACGCCGGACGTAACGACCGTGATTGAGAGTCTCATTACGAGTACTTTAATTAACGGTCATACACTTGTCGTTTCGCTTCGGTTTGACGTCTTGTCATATCCCGACGTCGCCGTCGAAGTCGCAATTCGCATGTCCGTGCGTAAGCGCGACCGGAGATCAAGACGGCGAAAGCAACACGCCGCGCCTGGACTTAGAAAATTCTCGCTCCTGCGGCACCGGAGGTAACGACCGTGATTGAGAGTCTCATTACAAGTACCCTAATTAACGGTCATACATATGTCGTTTTGCTACGGTTTGGCGTCTTGTCACCTCTCGAAGCCGTCCCCGTAGTGTCGATTCGCGTTTCCGTGCGTTAGCGCGACCGGAGATCAAGACGGCGAAAGCAACACGCCGCGCCTGGACTTAGAAAATTCTCGCTCCTGCGGCACCGGAGGTAACGACCGTGATTGAGAGTCTCATTACAAGTACCCTAATTAACGGTCATACACTTGTCGTTTTGCTTCGGTTTGGCGTCTTGTCACCTCTCGACGCCGTCCCCGTAGTGTCGATTCGCGTTTCCGTGCGTTAGCGCGACCGGAGATCACAGACGGCGAAAGCAACACGCCGCGCCTGGACTTAGAAAATTTTCGCTCTTGCGGCACCGGAGGTAACGACCGTGATTGAGAGTCTCATTACAAGTACCCTAATTAACGGTCATACACTTGTCGTTTTGCTACGGTTTGGCGTCTTGTCACCTCTCGAAGCCGTCCCCGTAGTGTCGATTCGCGTTTCCGTGCGTTAGCGCGACCGGAGATCAAGACGGCGAAAGCAACACGCCGCGCCTGGACTTAGAAAATTTTCGCTCCTGCGGCACCGGAGGTAACGACCGTGATTGAGAGTCTCATTACAAGTACCCTAATTAACGGTCATACATTGTCGTTTTGCTACGGTTTGGCGTCTTGTCACCTCTCGAAGCCGTCCCCGTAGTGTCGATTCGCGTTTCCGTGCGTTAGCGCGACCGGAGATCAAGACGGCGAAAGCAACACGCCGCGCCTGGACTTAGAAAATTTTCGCTCCTGCGGCACCGGAGGTAACGACCGTGATTGAGAGTCTCATTACAAGTACCCTAATTAACGGTCATACACTTGTCGTTTTGCTTACGGTTTGGCGTCTTGTCACCTCTCGAAGCCGTCCCCGTAGTGTCGATTTCGCGTTTCCGTGCGTTAGCGCGACCGGAGATCAAGACGGCGAAAGCAACACGCCGCGCCTGGACTTAGAAAATTTTCGCTCCTGCGGCACCGGAGGTAACGACCGTGATTGAGAGTCTCATTACAAGTACCCTAATTAACGGTCATACATATGTCGTTTTGCTACGGTTTGGCGTCTTGTCACCTCTCGAAGCCGTCCCCGTAGTGTCGATTCGCGTTTCCGTGCGTTAGCGCGACCGGAGATCAAGACGGCGAAAGCAACACGCCGCGCCTGGACTTAGAAAATTTTCGCTCCTGCGGCATCCGGAGGTAACGACCGTGACTTGGCGTCTCATTACAAGTACCCTAATTAACGGTCATACACTTGTCGTTTTGCTACGGTTTGGCGTCTTGTCACCTTCGAAGCCGTCCCCGTAGTGTCGATTCGCGTTTCCGTGCGTTAGCGCGACCGGAGATCAAGACGGCGAAAGCAACACGCCGCACGCGGACTTAGTCTCGCGTGCGACGAAAGCAACACGCCGCGCGAGCAGGCGTGGGACTTAGAATAATTTCGCACGAGTCCAGCCGGAGGTACCGACGGCGAAAGCAACACGCCGCACGCGGACTTGGTCTCGCGTGCGACGAAAGCAACACGCCGCGCGAGCAGGCGTGGGACTTAGAATAATTTCGCACGAGTCCAGCCGGAGGTACCGACGGCGAAAGCAACACGCCGCACGCGGACTTGGTCTCGCGTGCGACGAAAGCAACACGCCGCGCGAGCAGGCGTGGGACTTAGAATAATTTCGCACGAGTCCAGCCGGAGGTACCGACGGCGAAAGCAACACGCCGCACGCGGACTTAGGTCTCGCGTGCGACGAAAGCAACACGCCGCGCGAGCAGGCGTGGGACTTAGAATAATTTCGCACGAGTCCAGCCGGAGGTACCGACGGCGAAAGCAACACGCCGCACGCGGACTTGGTCTCGCGTGCGACGAAAGCAACACGCCGCGCGAGCAGGCGTGGGACTTAGAATAATTTCGCACGAGTCCAGCCGGAGGTACCGACGGCGAAAGCAACACGCCGCACGCGGACTTAGTCTCGCGTGCGACGAAAGCAACACGCCGCGCGAGCAGGCGTGGGACTTAGAATAATTTCGCACGAGTCCAGCCGGAGGTACCGACGGCGAAAGCAACACGCCGCACGCGGACTTAGGTCTCGCGTGCGACGAAAGCAACACGCCGCGCGAGCAGGCGTGGGACTTAGAATAATTTCGCACGAGTCCAGCCGGAGGTACCGACGGCGAAAGCAACACGCCGCACGCGGACTTAGGTCTCGCGTGCGACGAAAGCAACACGCCGCGCGAGCAGGCGTGGGACTTAGAATAATTTCGCACGAGTCCAGCCGGAGGTACCGACGGCGAAAGCAACACGCCGCACGCGGACTTGGTCTCGCGTGCGACGAAAGCAACACGCCGCGCGAGCAGGCGTGGGACTTAGAATAATTTCGCACGAGTCCCGCCGGAGGTACCGACGGCGAAAGCAACACGCCGCACGCGGACTTTGACTTTTGTCTCTCTAGAGAGGTGCCGGAGGTACCGACGGCAAAGCAACACGCCGCGTGGGGACTTGAATATTCTCGCTCTTTCGACGCCGGACGTAACGACCGTGATTGAGAGTCTCATTACGAGTACTTTAATTAACGGTCATACACTTGTCGTTTCGCTTCGGTTTGACGTCTTGTCATATCCCGACGTCGCCGTCGAAGTCGCAATTCGCATGTCCGTGCGTTAGCGCGACCGGAGATCAAGACGGCGAAAGCAACACGCCGCGCCTGGACTTAGAAAATTCTCGCTCCTGCGGCATCGGAGGTAACGACCGTGACTTGGCGTCTCATTACAAGTACCCTAATTAACGGTCATACACTTGTCGTTTTGCTACGGTTTGGCGTCTTGTCACCTCTCGAAGCCGTCCCCGTAGTGTCGATTCGCGTTTCCGTGCGTTAGCGCGACCGGAGATCAAGACGGCGAAAGCAACACGCCGCGCCTGGACTTAGAAAATTTTCGCTCCTGCGGCACCGGAGGTAACGACCGTGATTGAGAGTCTCATTACAAGTACCCTAATTAACGGTCATACATATGTCGTTTTGCTACGGTTTGGCGTCTTGTCACCTCTCGAAGCCGTCCCCGTAGTGTCGATTCGCGTTTCCGTGCGTTAGCGCGACCGGAGATCAAGACGGCGAAAGCAACACGCCGCGCCTGGACTTAGAAAATTTTCGCTCCTGCGGCACCGGAGGTAACGACCGTGATTGAGAGTCTCATTACAAGTACCCTAATTAACGGTCATACATATGTCGTTTTGCTACGGTTTGGCGTCTTGTCACCTCTCGGAAGCCGTCCCCGTAGTGTCGATTCGCGTTTCCGTGCGTTAGCGCGACCGGAGATCAAGACGGCGAAAGCAACACGCCGCGCCTGGACTTAGAAAATTCTCGCTCCTGCGGCATCGGAGGTAACGACCGTGACTTGGCGTCTCATTACAAGTACCCTAATTAACGGTCATACACTTGTCGTTTTGCTACGGTTTGGCGTCTTGTCACCTCTCGAAGCCGTCCCCGTAGTGTCGATTCGCGTTTCCGTGCGTTAGCGCGACCGGAGATCAAGACGGCGAAAGCAACACGCCGCGCCTGGACTTAGAAAATTTTCGCTCCTGCGGCACCGGAGGTAACGACCGTGATTGAGAGTCTCATTACAAGTACCCTAATTAACGGTCATACACTTGTCGTTTTGCTACGGTTTGGCGTCTTGTCACCTCTCGAAGCCGTCCCCGTAGTGTCGATTCGCGTTTCCGTGCGTTAGCGCGACCGGAGATCAAGACGGCGAAAGCAACACGCCGCGCCTGGACTTAGAAAATTTTCGCTCCTGCGGCACCGGAGGTAACGACCGTGATTGAGAGTCTCATTACAAGTACCCTAATTAACGGTCATACACTTGTCGTTTTGCTACGGTTTGGCGTCTTGTCACCTCTCGAAGCCGTCCCCGTAGTGTCGATTCGCGTTTCCGTGCGTTAGCGCGACCGGAGATCAAGACGGCGAAAGCAACACGCCGCGCCTGGACTTAGAAAATTTTCGCTCCTGCGGCACCGGAGGTAACGACCGTGATTGAGAGTCTCATTACAAGTACCCTAATTAACGGTCATACATATGTCGTTTTGCTACGGTTTGGCGTCTTGTCACCTCTCGAAGCCGTCCCCGTAGTGTCGATTCGCGTTTCCGTGCGTTAGCGCGACCGGAGATCAAGACGGCGAAAGCAACACGCCGCGCCTGGACTTAGAAAATTTTCGCTCCTGCGGCACCGGAGGTAACGACCGTGATTGAGAGTCTCATTACAAGTACCCTAATTAACGGTCATACACTATGTCGTTTTGCTACGGTTTGGCGTCTTGTCACCTCTCGAAGCCGTCCCCGTAGTGTCGATTCGCGTTTCCGTGCGTTAGCGCGACCGGAGATCAAGACGGCGAAAGCAACACGCCGCGCCTGGACTTAGAAAATTTTCGCTCCTGCGGCACCGGAGGTAACGACCGTGATTGAGAGTCTCATTACAAGTACCCTAATTAACGGTCATACACTTGTCGTTTTGCTACGGTTTGGCGTCTTGTCACCTCTCGAAGCCGTCCCCGTAGTGTCGATTCGCGTTTCCGTGCGTTAGCGCGACCGGAGATCAAGACGGCGAAAGCAACACGCCGCGCCTGGACTTAGAAAATTTTCGCTCCTGCGGCACCGGAGGTAACGACCGTGATTGAGAGTCTCATTACAAGTACCCTAATTAACGGTCATACACTATGTCGTTTTGCTACGGTTTGGCGTCTTGTCACCTCTCGAAGCCGTCCCCGTAGTGTCGATTCGCGTTTCCGTGCGTTAGCGCGACCGGAGATCAAGACGGCGAAAGCAACACGCCGCGCCTGGACTTAGAAAATTTTCGCTCCTGCGGCACCGGAGGTAACGACCGTGATTGAGAGTCTCATTACAAGTACCCTAATTAACGGTCATACATATGTCGTTTTGCTACGGTTTGGCGTCTTGTCACCTCTCGAAGCCGTCCCCGTAGTGTCGATTCGCGTTTCCGTGCGTTAGCGCGACCGGAGATCAAGACGGCGAAAGCAACACGCCGCGCCTGGACTTAGAAAATTCTCGCTCCTGCGGCACCGGAGGTAACGACCGTGATTGAGAGTCTCATTACAAGTACCCTAATTAACGGTCATACACTTGTCGTTTTGCTACGGTTTGGCGTCTTGTCACCTCTCGAAGCCGTCCCCGTAGTGTCGATTCGCGTTTCCGTGCGTTAGCGCGACCGGAGATCAAGACGGCGAAAGCAACACGCCGCGCCTGGACTTAGAAAATTTTCGCTCCTGCGGCACCGGAGGTAACGACCGTGATTGAGAGTCTCATTACAAGTACCCTAATTAACGGTCATACACTATGTCGTTTTGCTACGGTTTGGCGTCTTGTCACCTCTCGAAGCCGTCCCCGTAGTGTCGATTCGCGTTTCCGTGCGTTAGCGCGACCGGAGATCAAGACGGCGAAAGCAACACGCCGCGCCTGGACTTAGAAAATTTTCGCTCCTGCGGCACCGGAGGTAACGACCGTGATTGAGAGTCTCATTACAAGTACCCTAATTAACGGTCATACATATGTCGTTTTGCTACGGTTTGGCGTCTTGTCACCTCTGGAAGCCGTCCCCGTAGTGTCGATTCGCGTTTCCGTGCGTTAGCGCGACCGGAGATCAAGACGGCGAAAGCAACACGCCGCGCCTGGACTTAGAAAATTTTCGCTCCTGCGGCACCGGAGGTAACGACCGTGATTGAGAGTCTCATTACAAGTACCCTAATTAACGGTCATACACTTGTCGTTTTGCTACGGTTTGGCGTCTTGTCACCTCTCGAAGCCGTCCCCGTAGTGTCGATTCGCGTTTCCGTGCGTTAGCGCGACCGGAGATCAAGACGGCGAAAGCAACACGCCGCGCCTGGACTTAGAAAATTTTCGCTCCTGCGGCACCGGAGGTAACGACCGTGATTGAGAGTCTCATTACAAGTACCCTAATTAACGGTCATACACTTGTCGTTTTGCTACGGTTTGGCGTCTTGTCACCTCTCGAAGCCGTCCCCGTAGTGTCGATTCGCGTTTCCGTGCGTTAGCGCGACCGGAGATCAAGACGGCGAAAGCAACACGCCGCGCCTGGACTTAGAAAATTTTCGCTCCTGCGGCACCGGAGGTAACGACCGTGATTGAGAGTCTCATTACAAGTACCCTAATTAACGGTCATACACTTGTCGTTTTGCTACGGTTTGGCGTCTTGTCACCTCTCGACGCCGTCCCCGTAGTGTCGATTCGCGTTTCCGTGCGTTAAGCGCGACCGGAGATCACGACGGCGAAAGCAACACGCCGCGCCTGGACTTAGAAAATTTTCGCTCCTGCGGCACCGGAGGTAACGACCGTGATTGAGAGTCTCATTACAAGTACCCTAATTAACGGTCATACACTTGTCGTTTTGCTTCGGTTTGGCGTCTTGTCACCTCTCGACGCCGTCCCCGTAGTGTCGATTCGCGTTTCCGTGCGTAAGCGCGACCGGAGATCACAACGGCGAAAGCAACACGCCGCGCCTGGACTTAGAAAATTTTCGCTCTTGCGGCACCGGAGGTAACGACCGTGATTGAGAGTCTCATTACAAGTACCCTAATTAACGGTCATACACTTGTCATTTTGCTTTGGTTTGGCGTCTTGTCACCTCTCGACGCCGTCTCCGTAGTGTCGATTCGCGTTTTCGTGCGTAAACGCGACCGGAGATCACGACGGCGAAAGCAACACGCCGGGCCTGGACTTAGAAAATTCTCGCTCTTGCGGCGCCGGAGGTAACGACCGCGATTGCGTTTCATTACAAGTACCCTAATTAACGGTCATACACTTGTCGCTTTGCTTCGGTTTGACGTCTTGTCATATCCCGACGTCGCCCTCGGAGTCGCAGTTCGCATGTCCGTGCTTTCGCGCGACCGGAGATCACGACGGCGAAGGCCGCTCTCAGCGGCCAAGTCCCGATGGTCTCGGTATTTCGCCGCCGGCGCCCATAAGCGGCCGTGCGTAGGACCGTGCGTCGCCGACCGCCCGTCCGGCCGGTTGGGTACTATAAGAGGTGCGGTGCGCTCGGCGAGCCGAGCGACACGAGCGATACGTACGGTCGTGCGAACGCGTTTCTCGCGTATCGTACGTTCCGTAAGGAATGTTTTAACGCTCTTACGATGGAAACCACGAAATGATAGAAGCACGTACGGGATCGTTCTTCTTACGAAGTCGACTCGTCGCTTCTGGGATATGCGTGCCGTAGAGGCACAAAACGACGGTATTATACTCGTCGGCGGGAACGCTCGTTCGCCACGACCATGCCGTTCGCTCACGCGCTCGCACCGTCGATCGCACCGTAAACAAATTTTGTTTCACGAACACAGCATTGCCACGAGTCGGTGTCGAAAGACCGAATGGCTCATATGTGGCGCGCACATAGTGTTGGACGCGCGATCTTCCCTCGTTCTCAGACGAACGTGATCGGATGTATCGTCGCGCTTACTGAACATCAACTCCACGGATACGAGTGGTGGAAGGAAATCTTCGCGATTTCGCTTCCCGCTTACTTGTACGCCTTAGCGAAATTTTTCAGCCGGTGATGCCTGAACGGGCTACCACCGGTTGTGACAAAGTTCCTCGACGTCTCAGCATCGCTTCGTCGATCTAGCGTCAGGGCTAGGCGGCATTACGCCGCCACTATGGGAGAATGAGAACACAAAATGTATATATGATCTTTATACTAAATGCGATACAATATAACAGAGTGTCGTCGACCGGCTTTACAAAGACCGGCGGCAAAATAACACGACACCACACACGGCTACTCTCTCTCCTTCCAGAGAGAGCTGCTAGCCGGAGCTGTGTGCGCTCGTTCGTCGTCCGCGTGCAACGCGCGCGGACGCGACGGGCGCGTGTCGCTCGTTTTCACGA
>JASTWQ010001013.1:42500-43542 GCA_035220615.1 Leptothorax acervorum
CGCGTGCGACGAAAGCAACACGCCGCGCGAGCAGGCGTGGGACTTAGAATAATTTCGCACGAGTCCCGCCGGAGGTACCGACGGCGAAAGCAACACGCCGCACGCGGACTTAGTCTCGCGTGCGACGAAAGCAACACGCCGCGCGAGCAGGCGTGGGACTTAGAATAATTTCGCACGAGTCCCGCCGGAGGTACCGACGGCGAAAGCAACACGCCGCACGCGGACTTAGTCTCGCGTGCGACGAAAGCAACACGCCGCGCGAGCAGGCGTGGGACTTAGAATAATTTCGCACGAGTCCAGCCGGAGGTACCGACGGCGAAAGCAACACGCCGCACGCGGACTTAGTCTCGCGTGCGACGAAAGCAACACGCCGCGCGAGCAGGCGTGGGACTTAGAATAATTTCGCACGAGTCCCGCCGGAGGTACCGACGGCGAAAGCAACACGCCGCACGCGGACTTAGTCTCGCGTGCGACGAAAGCAACACGCCGCGCGAGCAGGCGTGGGACTTAGAATAATTTCGCACGAGTCCAGCCGGAGGTACCGACGGCGAAAGCAACACGCCGCACGCGGACTTAGTCTCGCGTGCGACGAAAGCAACACGCCGCGCGAGCAGGCGTGGGACTTAGAATAATTTCGCACGAGTCCCGCCGGAGGTACCGACGGCGAAAGCAACACGCCGCACGCGGACTTAGTCTCGCGTGCGACGAAAGCAACACGCCGCGCGAGCAGGCGTGGGACTTAGAATAATTTCGCACGAGTCCAGCCGGAGGTACCGACGGCGAAAGCAACACGCCGCACGCGGACTTAGTCTCGCGTGCGACGAAAGCAACACGCCGCGCGAGCAGGCGTGGGACTTAGAATAATTTCGCACGAGTCCCGCCGGAGGTACCGACGGCGAAAGCAACACGCCGCACGCGGACTTAGTCTCGCGTGCGACGAAAGCAACACGCCGCGCGAGCAGGCGTGGGACTTAGAATAATTTCGCACGAGTCCAGCCGGAGGGTACCGACGGCGAAAGCACACGCCGCACGCGGGACTTAG
>JASTWQ010001014.1:0-43367 GCA_035220615.1 Leptothorax acervorum
TTTTTACAATTTTAATTAATCGAAAAATGCGCTCGTACTTGACTGTTAAATTCATCTGAGAAGCTACAGTTAAAATTTCAAGTCGATCGGATAAAAATTGTTTGAGTTCTGCTGCGTGCCGCGGACAGGGTTTGCTAGTGCTATAGCGACTCATGCACCGCCATTTTGTAGAAATAAAAATTTTTTTTACATACTTTAATATATATGTGATAAAACTTATAACTTTTTTTGACCATATATTTTATTTTTTTCTAAAAAAAAGAAGGCAGTCGAAAATGAGAAGTTACCGTGGTGTCCTCCCTTAAGCAACTGGTTGCCAAAATTGTACCATTTGCAGAGGTTTAAAAAAGACTTATTCGCAGTAGAAATTGTTATGCAAAAAATCTGAAAAAAATAGAGAATATCTCAAACAGATCAAAGATAAATCTCAATCAGTTGTCGATCCATTTTTATTAGATTTTTGCAAGTTATAAAGAAAAAATTGAAAACTGGTCCAATATAGGCAACCTTCCCCTACCTACAATGCATTATATCGATCAATTTTTTTCAGCATTTTTACATAAAAATTTTTATTTGGAATTGTTGTACCAACCCTAGTGCTAGGATTTATACTTAATCTTTTGGTTTTCTTGCTTGTGTTACTTGATACCGATTTTGCTGATGTACTTTATGAACATTCCGCCGAAGGTAAGCATATCTACCTTATTCTACAATATTGATCTACGCAAACGTTTCCATGTTTTTATATATTTAAAAATACAATTATTAAAATGTATTTCGTAATGTTTGTAAAAAGGACTGCGAGGATTGTTGGATGATGAGATTGGAAGACAACAGTCTCAACTTCAGATTCAAAAACGCCGCATTTATCGTACTGGAAAATATATTAGCAAGTGGCTCGGCCCGTTTGTACCGGAAACAGAGTGGTTCCCATCATTTTCACTAGTATTCTCATGATTATCGGCAGATTCATTGTGTGCTACATATTGAGTAAGATCTAATTCTTTATCAGAAGTCATGCATTATTAGGCCGGTATTTTATAGTCGGATCTTATATTTAAGACCATCTTAAGCACAATTCTTAAGATGTTTTAAACATCTTAAGGACATTACTTAAGACGGTCTTGAAAATAAGAATGGACTAAAATATAGGCCATAGACATTTCCTTGGGATGTCAAACATGTTGCTGTCTTTTAGTTATGTTCCTTCGTATCAAAGCTGAAAGAAAATCATCCGAATCAAAATTTCAAGAGTTAATAGATCAAGTGAAAGCGTACACGAGACAAAAACAATTATTGCCACACATGAAGAAAACGTCTCTTAGCTTATTATCATTATCGTTTCAAGAACACTTACTTTCGCAGTAGACGGATTTTATCAGATTTGACAGGTCAATAAAATATTATAGGAAGAAGAGGAGCATAACAGAATATAAAATTCTTAGCAAAATAATAACTGTTGAAATTAAATTTGGATTTTCTGCAGAACCGCTACGTGAAGAGATTGCGGTTGAGTCTTGTCGGCGATTGATCGAGAACGTGGCAATCTTAGGAATTTGCCGAGAAACGTTCTGCAGTCAATAGTGAAAAACTTGAAATTCGAGTTATATTTGCCAAATGACGTGATCATTAAGGCTGGTAGTCAGGGTGACTGTATGTTTCTTTTTTGTCCATCGGGGACTGTTGCAATTTTGACGCCAACTGGAAAGGAAGTAAGTTTCTTTGAACATCCAATATTAAGTTTGTTTAGATTGCGAAAAAGAAATTTACTCTCTGTGTTATTTCGAGATGTGCCATTTGAATGACGGTGCCCATTTCGGCGAGATCGCGCTCTTAGTGGCGGATCAGCGAAGAGTAGCCAGTGTCGTCGCGATCGAAGTCTGTGAGGGTGTATCGGCTAGATCGTAAGACTTTCGTCAGTGCATAGACATACACAGCGAGCTATTCGCGGAGATCGAGCGTATCGCCACGGAACGCATAGAAAGAACCGTCAGAGCCGAGGAACAGCAACAAGCGTTTTCTGATGCGTCCTAGTCGCGTGCCGAATTTACGCAACGGATCAACAAGAACTTAACTTTATGTCAATTACTTATGTTTGATTTTATGTGTCGATTTTTTAATCTCCGAGGACTTAATAAACATTTTAGATTCTTAATCAATAATCCTCACTATTACATAATAAAATTATAGTAACGTTTTACCGAAAAACTGTTTTATTGTAAGGTGGGTCACATAAAGGTTGCAACACTTAATTTTGGATGGGTTTTGAAACGCACAAATATTTCAAGACTACTTACGAACCACTGCCAAAGCAAATCACCCATCAAAAAATTAAGTGTTGCAACCTTTATGTGACCCAACTGTACCTATCGCTATCAGCTAGATGTGTCTCATAAATGGTCTCATTGATTGGTTCTTGTTATCGCAAAATAATAATCGTTTTGACAGTGTAATTTTATATATTTAAGGACCTTATGTATTATTATTGTCCATACAATAATCGTAGATAATGGCATTCTCTCGTATATTTATATCTACTTTTATTTTAAAATTATATATAATATATATATATACGTATGTTAATCATTACCTACGGTACTTACAATTACAATTACATCCGCTAAGACTTTTACGGTAGCACTGTTGTGATGAGCTCTATATACCTTTATCGATATAACGCATGAGGGATATGAATCGTGGTTCCTTTTTTTTGGCAAATTTCTTCTACAAGGGGGTCAAGTTTGTGTCGAAATTTGTAGCACTCGAGTGATGAAATATCGTAACGTCAAGATAGGAAACATGTGCGACACACTTTGCCCGATGTATCGAGGAAGACAGCGGATCATTATCGATAACCGACGTCGTAATGCGCGAGGTAAGTTCCAACAAATCCGTGAGAATCGCGGTCCCAATTAATCAGGGTCATGATGTAATCATAACGTTGCTAGACGCACCTATGGACATCGGGTACTTACTGTACATACAAGATATGTCACCCTTTCATGATACGTATTGATATAACGTGAAGTTAAATCAACGCTGTGGGAAAATTATATCTATACGTAAAGTGACGGGGCATGTTCGGAAGCGACAATGCCTCGAATCATACAATGTAAATAATTATTTACAATAGAACAAATTTAACACGGTCAATGTATGCACCTAGGATGTGCCTCACGATTTTTAACGCAATTACCTTTTTGCACTCCTCCGTTTTCCATCCGTTCTCTTTCCTGTAATTAATTCCGAATCTACGGGAACAACTGTATCGACGTCGACTGTCTATATCATTACTAGATCGCTTTATCGAATTAAATGGATCACTATATGCTACGTAGTACCTACTATTCGCTAAAACGGTTTTACATGTCTTTTGGTCATACCTAAAGGAGAGCACAGAGGAGAAGAGTACTTAATATCTTCGTCGAATACTATTCTTGTTCGCGTTTGAATGAATATGTCTTCCGGATAAATCTAATCTATATCTTGTTTATATACGACAACGATACAGACGTCATATGAGAAAGAAATACGTAGATATGTGACAGCTGCTATACACTAAAGAGACGTCGTGTATATTCAGCACTCTTTCCCCAATCCTTTCAAAGGTTATCTAATAAGGCACTGCGTTTTACTGCGACTGAATCGGTGCAAGTACGGAACAATCAGGAGTGCTAGAGGTTTGCGATACGTCGACTCTGATCGGTAACGATCTCTCGACTTACGACTTACACTTACGGTGTGTATATAAATGCGTTTTGGTACCTTTCCGCTTCCCGCTTATCTTTATGATCGTCAACTTTAAAATCGGTACTTCTACGATCTACCTGATACATCTTGAATGACGATGCGTCTAACGATAGTAAACAGTGCGTAATTAATAGTTACGATTAAAACGTTTCAGGAACAAACGTTAAATGCAGCAAATTTGCACACGAATGCAATAGCTGATTAGATAAAATAGAAGATTAGCTGTACATGCGTGTCACGACAGGTGACATACGAGATGCGGCGTATAATTTAAAGAGTATTAAGCGAGTCGAGCGCGAAATTATATCGATATTTACGCGTCGTTTGCATAAATAGAATTACACGTTTCTTGTTTGCGCATATCTAAGATTTATGTATAAATTATCTAGTTTTACTTTCAAAATTGTTATTGAACAATGAAGTCTCAAATGGGCATTTACAGTCAATCTCAATTTCATGGATAAACATTTCAGTACATACAATCGAAATTGCTATCAAAGAAAGTAAAACTCTTAAATGTACCCCAGCTTGCAGAAGCTTTTAAAAGACGTCTAAGGGACGTCTGAAAAGTTATATCGTCTTTTAAACGTCTTTGTAATGTCTTTAAAATGTTTTTTAGAACTTTCTGCTAGCTAGGACATCAAATCAAAGCTACATGTCCAATTGAAAGCTTTTTTCATCTTTGGAGAAGACAAAAAATTAAATTAACAAAAATTTAAATATCAAAATTCTCAACTAAATATAAATGTTAAGGTTCTGCTTCTTCATTATCTTTGTTTCATTAGACATGCCTACTACCGACATTTGCTCTTAAGATGTTAAGCAAATTCTTTGTCCAAAAAAAAAGAATAATATATGTATGATAACGAAAGATAACGAGTTTATGTTGGAGTCGGTAGGCGTTATGATAACACATGTACGAGTGTAAAAAATAAGTAATAACAATATTATAGAGTATAAATGACATATTGCATAATAAACTATTTATATTATACAACGTAACGTGTGCACATACGCTTAATACAAATAGGTACAAGTTCCATTTTTAATTACGCAGTATAGTGTGTCCAATGAAGAAGGACATCACTCGACTTATTGTTAGATAACTGTTCTATGCGAGAAAACTTTACTTTGTATATCGTTCCATTCTCATATCGTCGTTTTATCATGCTCATTAACTCTATGCTGTGTGAGAAAGGAATGGCTACGCTATATCGTCCCACATCAATGAAGACTCTTCAGATCGTATTCTCAAGATTGTGCAGGAATTGCCAAAAGCTTTGCTGTTAACTTCACAAAAGAAATTTACAAGAATCGCACATTATTGCGGGTACGCTGCTGTGAGTTATCGCAATTATTTCTACGATTAACCTGAAGTACAGTTATTATGGCGACACATAAAATATATACTTAAAAGAACACCCAGTCAGAAACAATATATTTCCCACGTATTCGATAATACGATCCGCAAAATTACGCGCTTAATCAGTCGACATTGGTTACTTCGGTAACGCGGGATGTCATCTGGAAGGTACGCGCGGTCGCGACATTTCCACTGGTCTCTTAAGAACAATTAATTACCCCGCCTGATATGGCTCCGTCGGACTAGGTTTCAGCGTCAGATCGTATATACATGGATAGAAACGTCAAAGAACGAGATCACGCAGGTCAAGATGCGCGATATTGGGCAAAATGTAATAAATATGATAGAATAATATATCTTATGTAAAAAAACGCCATTTAAAAAAACATCCTGACTTAATAAATCAGAGTCAACATGAGTAAGTACACATTCAAAAACTTATTAAAACATCAATGGTTATAAAATAAATATAATAATAAACAATCAACAGCTAAAGAAAATTTAGCGAAAAAGCTTTCCTCAAGGAATATACATAAGAATTATTTGCAACTTTAGTCATAAATGTGCTCTTCTTTTCCATCGTTATAACTATAATTTTAAAATTATTTTGCATATAGTTTTAAGAAATATGATTTTTACATATTTACATTTTTTTACTACCATAGATGCATACAATTAAGAAATTTACATTACATAGATATTTATTCAAGTTAAATAGGCTTATTTAATAAAATCTTTTACAACTCAAATTTTTTATTTACTTGTTACGTAGATATCAATAATTAATTAATAATAATTTTTATTAGCCAAGAATCAACAGTTCTATAATATATAATTAAAATATGCTGTTGACCTTTGCAATAAATAGTGATATTGATTCGTTATTTGTTGTACTTGAGATTATTAAAGTATACAAATAGCACCAATTTAATTTATTCTAACTTATTCAGTAACACTGAAAAATAATTTTGTGAAATTACATGATTATGCTGGGTTCTTTCCGACCCAGCATAATCATGTAAATATTACTACTTACATTGAAAATATCAGATTATATGTAATTTTACATAAAATATATATTCCACTAAAAAATGTATGTTAAACCAAATTATCACCCGTATGTTTACTTCTCACTAAATGTGCCTTAAAATTTGAATATTTCTTAAATACTAAAGAACAATTCGGATATGCACACTGGAAACTTTTTTTGTAATAGATAATCACTTAGATTGAATAAGGTAACGCAATTTTGTGATATGTATACCACTTGGGTTTTAATTTTTTTGAAATAAAGATGTTACTACATAAGTTTTTTTGAGATACAAAGATACAGGTTTTTTCAAGATACATACACCACGCGTGTACTTGGCGCTTTTCTTTACCTTTTTGCAAAAGGTAATTTTGTACGGTATAGATAAACGCTTATCATACTTTATTAATTTTTGTATTATAACATAATCAGTTATCTGGGGTGGTTTCTGCACTTTAGTAAATTTTAATAAATCTGTTATAGGAACTATAAACGTTTTCTAAAGACGTAGAATTTTTTATTGATTAGTCAAGCGTTTACATTTGTTAATTCTATTAAAATTATTGAAAATAATTATATTAAAAATGACATCAATACTGTAACTAATGTATTGATCGAGGAGACTAAAAAGGTGGTGGAATATGGTATAGAATGAGATGGTAGCTGGATTTTCAGGAGTTTTATGTGAAAAGGGAATATCCAGCATGCGTAGAGACACATTGCGCAGTGATCAATAGACGCAACATCTCTGGGGGGGTCGTCCGGGATACCGTGAGTCATCGACCGGAGCCCTCGGCGGAGACGCCAGTCCTGCAAGCCGTGTTGTAGGAGGTACATCAGTTACGCGAGGACCAGTTGCGAAGAAAGGTGGAGTTTCCCGCGACGCTGTGGCAACAAGATGAAAAACTTCAGCGAAATTCAAGAGATATTACAGGTAAGATTCTCTTTTTAACCTGGTAACGAGTTGATTTGTTCTTGCATAAATGAGATGATTTTTACACCCCAATTAAAAGTCATTGTTAATAATTACATATTTTTAACTGTTCTCTAATTTTATTAGTATTTGAAAACAATAGACATATATATAGATTTACTCAACAATTTCTATGACATGTAAGGAGAAACCAAAAATTATTTAAAAAACAAAAGAAGCACTTTAATGGTTTATTCTAAAAAATAATGATATTAATTAATAAAACGCTTTTATATTGCGGACTTTAATAGAATTGCATATTCAAAGGTTTATAAAAAAAATATATTTAGTTATTAGAAATAAATTATATTATAGGTAGGTACATATAATATCCATTTTATAGCAAATTAAAGAAAATAAGGCTATTCGCTATCGATTGTATAACGTTATTTATAATGTGTTTGCTTGTCCACATTTATTAAAAATTAATTGTTTTTATGACACTTATTTATTTATTATATTATATAAATATAAGTTACATAAAATATTTTTAAATAAAAATAAGTATTTTTCATAACTTGATTTTTCCTAAAATTTTTCATGTACCTATTAATTAGATTAAAATATAATAAACATATACAAAAATATTATATTTGTTATTAATGAAACAAATTTTGTATCAAATAAATTTATAACAATTACTTCATTACTTGTTATATCTCTTCTAAGTATTTACACATATGTTTTTATTAAATTGCTTTTTTATTATATATTAATTTTTATAATTATATACAATATTATTTATTTATTATAAACGTATATTATATATACTTATAACCAAATTTATATTATTATTTTAAATTTATAATATAAACGCTTATTATGCTTTATTAATTTTTGTTACATAATCAGTCATATATCTAGGGTGATTTCTACACTTTAGTAAATTTTAAGAAGGTTGTATTATAAATGTTTTCTAAAAACGTAGAATTTTTTATTGATTAGTCGTGTTTTCAGAAGTTTTTTTTGGAAAGGGGATATCCAGCATGCGCAGAGAGACATTGCGCACTTTACGATCAATAGGCGCAACATTATTGGGGGCTCGTCCAGAATCTGGGATAGCGCGAGTCATCGATCGGAGTCCTCGGCGGGGACGCCGACCCTGCAAGCTAATATGGCTATACAAGAGATATAGTTATTGGAGGATCAGACGCGAAGAAAGGTGGAGTTTCTCGCGGCGCTGTGGCAACGAGACGAAATACTTCAGCGAATTCAAGATATTACAGGTATAAGATTCCCTTTTTAACCTGGTAACGAGTTGATTTGTTCTTGCATAAATGGTCACCTGGGATGATTTTTACACCCCAATTAAAAGTCATTGTTAATAATTACATATTCCTAATTGTTCTATAATTTCATTAGTATTTGAAAACAATAGATATGTATATAGATTTACTCAACAATTTCTATGACATGTAAAGAGAAACCAAAAATTATTTAAAAAACAAAAGAGGCACTTTAAATGGTATATATATTATATGACAGAATTTATAAATAAAAAATAATATCAATTAAGGAGGTTGTCGCACAATTTCCTTGCAGTTAATAAACAGTTTGTTCTTAAAATTGTGTAAAACGTGATTAAAATAATAATATAACAACATTACCTCAACAGTATCTAATTCGCTAATGTCATTATACATAATCATTGTTAATTTTATATGTTATATTAAACATTTTTAAAATAATAAAATAAAAGTTATACCTAGCGCCGTTTATTTATCATATATTTTTGCTTTTTTTATTGAAGAATATAAATTTCTCAAACTATGTACGGTCAATTTAAATGAAACTTTATCAGAACAAACTTAAATGTTTACTTTGTAATTATACCAATTTTTTAAATTTTTGTTTTATATGCAAATGTGTTTCGAATTAAGAGAAACTTTATCTACTAAGGTTTTGTGCATATATTTGAAATGTAAAATTCTATATATTTAGAATTAAATATCGTTAAAACGGAATGGTAAAAGTTAACAAAATTTTCTCTACACATTGTTGATATAATTGACTTTCGTGTTATGTATATTATGTATACATATTATATATATATATATATATATATATATATATATAGATTTTATAAAATCTATATTTTATATTTTTTATGGAAATTTCACTAGAATGGCATACTTTAGACTGACGCTCAGTGACTATTATTCACTGATTCAGATTTAAAGAGCATTATATTAGTAATAAAATTTTATATAATAATTAGGGGAGACCGAGGCTAACTCGACATGATTTTTTCAAAGGCAATTTTCAACAACTATTATATACCTAAATAAATTTTCAAGCAAATTCAATAGTACACATTTAAAAAGTGTTCCTTTAGGTACAAAATTGTTTAAGGAATTAGTTTTGCTGTACGTCGCTTTGTTTTGCCCCCAGAAGAGGAAGAGTGACGCAAAGACAAATTTTCAAATTGAAAAATGCCGGGGTAAACTCGACACTTTGTCTAATCGATACAATTTGATCTGAAACCTATTTTTTTATTGTCTGAAAATAAAATACGTTATTTATCGTGTATTTAGAAAGTACAAAAATTCGGAACAAAGCAAAACAATCGTTGGAAATAATGAGAAGAAAATTGTTAAACTTTCAATTATCTTCTTCTGAACTCATGTCTGAAAAACAATTAAAGCGGAGTCTACAATGAGATTTTAAGGCGTAAAATTTAAGTTTCAAGCCTTAAGCCGTAAGAAATTGACAAATCACAGTCGAATATGAGAAGAATACTCGACTCTGATTTGTCAATTTTTTACGGTTTAAGGCTTAAAGCTTAAATTTTACGCTTTAAATTCTCATTGTAGACTCCGTTTAATGCAGATAAACTTAATTGCTATCGGCCATGCGTGCAAATTTGTCATGAGCCATAATGAACGACAATTTGTCTTCACACCCGGCCCAAATATGTGTATTTCTGCAGCATGTTTGATCTTTTTAGGGCAAGTACAGCTTCTTTCATTATTTCACTTATTTACAACGCTTTATCGAAATAGATTAGTGCCGACTTTGCCCCGGCGCGGTGGCGTGGTATCGACTTTTCCCTGAATGTCGTTTTTCACTTTTGTCACTCCAAATACATAAAAATTTTGAAAATATGCAAAAACGATTATCGGATTCGTATATAGAGTATCGAATTTTCCATCAAAATCACTTTAATGGTAGATTCGTAAGAGTAAAGCTCGATGAAAGAGTAGAAATTTTTGAGAGATCAGAAAAATTACTTTTTACCATCGAAAACGCTTATGTTGCACTAGAAGTTACACCATAACTCAGAATGTCACCAAATTCCGTTGACAACTCTGGCACGTGAAGACGCATTTATTGTAGGAAAGGCAAGTTTCTACGATAGATTTAAATTGGCAAAAAATCAAAAAGCATAGTGTCAAGTTTGCCCCGGTTTCGAGTTAGCCCTGGTCTCCCCTATTATATTATATGTATATCTACACGGAAAAAACAGTATGGTTGACTCAACTAAAATCTGGTTAGCACAACCAGATTTATGTGTGAGTCAACTATACTGTTTTTTTTGTGTATTTTATTCTAAATTATTACAAACTTTAATTTTTTAGCTGTTTGTAACAATTTCGTACAAATGTATGTAACACGTTTAATACTTTTACAGTTACTCATATACTTATACATACTCAATAATATATATACTTATCGTAATAATATTACTCCTAAAAGAAAGATATATAATAGAGTAGAGTGGGGAAAAAGCTTAGTTTTTAATCCCATATATCTACCTTTGAGATATAGCTAGAATCTTTAAATTTCCAGCTCAAAATCTGCAAATATTCTTCTCTAAAATCCACCAGGGCTCATGTCTATATCTTGAATACATTCCATGTAATAAATTTTCTTTGAACCGATTGCAAAAACGCACTTTTGCCCCACCGGTGGGGCAAAAGTGCGCATGCAATAAGGAATTTAGAATGAAAGGTTAAAACCTTAAAATTAGTAAAAATTTTTATTACAATTATACAGAATGCAATGTAATAAAAATAATTATGTTGAAAGTACAAAGAAAAGTAGGTATTTTTATTTTGAATTACATTTAATATTGCTTCATTTTTTATAACAATTTTTTTTAACAATTGTTGCAAATGAAATTACGTCTACCTCCTTTGATCCTTTGATAACAGAAAATACATAAGTACTCTGTAAGAGCCAATATACGCGCAAAGAGCATACGATAGTTTTAGAGTTTAATTGATTTTATAAATTTATTTTATAATAAAAAATAATTATTAAATTTATTTTTTAGAATAATAAAAGTATAAATAATTAATGTCATAATTATTATTAAACTAATTATTACAGTATTAATAAGAAAGTAATTGTAGATTATTAAACTTATAAAACAATGCAATACACCTATATTTTATTAATAGTTTTAGGTCCAGTTCCACAAGGGTCAGTTAATTAACTTTTAACCTTGGGTTAACTCACTCTTCGTCTCTTTTTAACTGTCCCTCTTAGAAAAAGACAAAGAGTGAATTAACTAAGGTTAAAAGTTAACCGACGTTTGTAAAACTGGGCCTTAGAGTTAACTTAATTCGGATATGAAGTGCGAAGTTTTGCCCCATCATGATATGCAAACTTTTGCCCCACGAGACATTTTTTAAATTACCGATAAGCGTTACTATCTATATGCGGATAACAATTTGAAATGTCTAATATAGCAAGACACACGCCAGAAACGAGTTAATCAAAATGTCTTGTCAATGATTTACTTAAGTTAATTTTTACTTATAAAATATAGTTAAAAATCAAAATATTACATCAAAAAGATAAAAAATGAAATTTACTTCATAGTTTCAACACTGTTCAGCTTCAGTCCAATCGGTTGTTATTACACATGACGTCATTCAGTCATTTCACCTTACAAACTATCTTAGTGTTGCCCACCTAACTTACACGAAAACAAATATACTTGCACTGCGCACTTTTACCCGCCGCGCACTCTTACCCCACTCTACTCTGTAGTATAAAATACAATACTTAAAATACTAAAAAGCGGCAAGTTTATACATACTATCTTGCTTTATCTGAGATCAGCATTTTTACTTTTTATCAGATTCCCGTGTGAGGTTGCTGATCCTCCATCGGGCGCCTCCCCAGGTGGCGGATAGGGCAAAGCTCGCTAGAAAATCTAGAGGGTACCGGGGAAATAAAATACCCGGGGCGGACCAAAATCAGCAGGGCCGGTGTCTAGGCCTAGAGGAGACAACCACTCCAAGACACTCGGGAATTTAAGCACCGACGCCGGCGATCAATGACGACGTCGACGCCGCGATGCAATGGCGGGCATAAGTGGGGCTTATGTCCGCCATTTATATTTACATTTATAACAATATATTATAATTTATTTGTGTTCTTTATACATTTGGATTCATACAAGCACCGGCACCGGCGAATGACGACGTCGACGCCGCGATGCAATGGCGGGAATAAGTGGGGCTTAGGTATGTCACAGATTAATAGAATTCAATTTTTTTCGCTGCGGGACGTGAATGAACACCAGCAGTATCACTGCTTTCACGTTGATTAATATTTCTTGAACAAAAACAATTGATGAAAGAATATAAAATAAAGAATACTGCTGCAACTGCTGCAACCACAAATCGCATACTTATTAGTAGTGATTTTTTTCTGTGCGATTTGTAACCGGCCGCTATCTCCATTATGGGTCATATACTTTCGTCAGTTATAATTTTGATCATATTAATGTTTCTCCATAATGGAGATAGCGGAACTACACATAAAAAATCGCGGCGCACGCGGATCGAGGACTGTCAATGTGAACGGCGAAACGCACGATCAAACAATAAATTGTACACTAAATAGGTACTTACCGATTTTTCCTGCACGCTAAAAATGCAGCAACACACAACGATAATAAAAAAAATTACTGCTACTGCAGCGAAAATAATTAAATGTAAATAACCCGCCGCTATCTCCATTATGTGGAGATAGCGGATTTCGAACTGCGACTGTCAATGAATTTATTAATTAATAGGATTGTAAGTACTTACCGATTTTCGTCCAAAAATGTTGCAACAGCAGCAAATGCCGCAACATATTATCACTAAAAAAATTAACAAAATTACACCCCCAACAAAAAAAAAAATAGGTCCGTCCGCTATCTCCATAATGGAGATAGCGGACACAAAACTCGCGGCACAAGAACACGCGGCGCGCCGCGACACAGTTACCGCCGGTGATCGACGGTAAGAACTGTCAATGTGAACGGCGAAACGCAGGATCCGCGTCCGTGCGGATCTGCGGCGCACGACGCCGACGCTGCGATGCAATGGCGGGCATAAGTGGGGCTTATGTCCGCCATTTATATTTACATTTATAACAATATATTATAATTTATTTGTGTTCTTTATACATTTGGATTCATACAAGCACCGACGCCGGCGATCAATGACGACGTCGACGCCGCGATGCAATGGCGGGCATAAGTGGGGCTTATGTCTGCCATTTATATTTACATTTATAACAATATATTATAATTTATTTGTGTTCTTTATACATTTTGATTCATACAAGCACTGGCACCGGCGAATGACGACGTCGACGCTGCGATGCAATGGCGGGCATAAGTGGGGCTTATGTCCGCTATTTATATTTACATTTATAACAATATATTATAATTTATTTGTGTTCTTTATACATTTTGATTCATACAAGCACTGGCACCGGCGAATGACGACGTCGACGCTGCGATGCAATGGCGGGCATAAGTGGGGCTTATGTCCGCCATTTATATTTACATTTATAACAATATATTATAATTTATTTGTGTTCTTTATACATTTGGATTCATACAAGCACCGACGCCGGCGATCAATGACGACGTCGACGCCGCGATGCAATGGCGGGCATAAGTGGGGCTTATGTCTGCCATTTATATTTACATTTATAACAATATATTATAATTTATTTGTGTTCTTTATACATTTTGATTCATACAAGCACTGGCACCGGCGAATGACGACGTCGACGCTGCGATGCAATGGCGGGCATAAGTGGGGCTTATGTCCGCTATTTATATTTACATTTATAACAATATATTATAATTTATTTGTGTTCTTTATACATTTTGATTCATACAAGCACTGGCACCGGCGAATGACGACGTCGACGCTGCGATGCAATGGCGGGCATAAGTGGGGCTTATGTCCGCCATTTATATTTACATTTATAACAATATATTATAATTTATTTGTGTTCTTTATACATTTGGATTCATACAAGCACCGGCACCGGCGAATGACGACGTCGACGCCGCGATGCAATGGCGGGCATAAGTGGGGCTTAGGTATGTCACAGATTAATAGAATTCAATTTTTTTCGCTGCGGGACGTGAATGAACACCAGCAGTATCACTGCTTTCATGTTGATTAATATTTCTTGAACAAAAACAATTGATGAAAGAATATAAAATAAAGAATACTGCTGCAACTGCTGCAACCACAAATCGCATACTTATTAGTAGTGATTTTTTTCTGTGCGATTTGTAACCGGCCGCTATCTCCATTATGGGTCATATACTTTCGTCAGTTATAATTTTGATCATATTAATGTTTCTCCATAATGGAGATAGCGGAACTACACATAAAAAATCGCGGCGCACGCGGATCGAGGACTGTCAATGTGAACGGCGAAACGCACGATCAAACAATAAATTGTACACTAAATAGGTACTTACCGATTTTTCCTGCACGCTAAAAATGCAGCAACACACAACGATAATAAAAAAAATTACTGCTACTGCAGCGAAAATAATTAAATGTAAATAACCCGCCGCTATCTCCATTATGTGGAGATAGCGGATTTCGAACTGCGACTGTCAATGAATTTATTAATTAATAGGATTGTAAGTACTTACCGATTTTCGTCCAAAAATGTTGCAACAGCAGCAAATGCCGCAACATATTATCACTAAAAAAATTAACAAAATTACACCGCCAACAAAAAAAAAAATAGGTCCGTCCGCTATCTCCATAATGGAGATAGCGGACACAAAACTCGCGGCACAAGAACACGCGGCGCGCCGCGACACAGTTACCGCCGGTGATCGACGGTAAGAACTGTCAATGTGAACGGCGAAACGCAGGATCCGCGTCCGTGCGGATCTGCGGCGCACGACGCCGACGCTGCGATGCAATGGCGGGCATAAGTGGGGCTTATGTCCGCCATTTATATTTACATTTATAACAATATATTATAATTTATTTGTGTTCTTTATACATTTGGATTCATACAAGCACCGACGCCGGCGATCAATGACGACGTCGACGCCGCGATGCAATGGCGGGCATAAGTGGGGCTTATGTCTGCCATTTATATTTACATTTATAACAATATATTATAATTTATTTGTGTTCTTTATACATTTTGATTCATACAAGCACTGGCACCGGCGAATGACGACGTCGACGCTGCGATGCAATGGCGGGCATAAGTGGGGCTTATGTCCGCTATTTATATTTACATTTATAACAATATATTATAATTTATTTGTGTTCTTTATACATTTTGATTCATACAAGCACTGGCACCGGCGAATGACGACGTCGACGCTGCGATGCAATGGCGGGCATAAGTGGGGCTTATGTCCGCCATTTATATTTACATTTATAACAATATATTATAATTTATTTGTGTTCTTTATACATTTGGATTCATACAAGCACCGACGCCGGCGATCAATGACGACGTCGACGCCGCGATGCAATGGCGGGCATAAGTGGGGCTTATGTCTGCCATTTATATTTACATTTATAACAATATATTATAATTTATTTGTGTTCTTTATACATTTTGATTCATACAAGCACTGGCACCGGCGAATGACGACGTCGACGCTGCGATGCAATGGCGGGCATAAGTGGGGCTTATGTCCGCTATTTATATTTACATTTATAACAATATATTATAATTTATTTGTGTTCTTTATACATTTTGATTCATACAAGCACTGGCACCGGCGAATGACGACGTCGACGCTGCGATGCAATGGCGGGCATAAGTGGGGCTTATGTCCGCCATTTATATTTACATTTATAACAATATATTATAATTTATTTGTGTTCTTTATACATTTGGATTCATACAAGCACCGGCACCGGCGAATGACGACGTCGACGCCGCGATGCAATGGCGGGCATAAGTGGGGCTTAGGTATGTCACAGATTAATAGAATTCAATTTTTTTCGCTGCGGGACGTGAATGAACACCAGCAGTATCACTGCTTTCATGTTGATTAATATTTCTTGAACAAAAACAATTGATGAAAGAATATAAAATAAAGAATACTGCTGCAACTGCTGCAACCACAAATCGCATACTTATTAGTAGTGATTTTTTTCTGTGCGATTTGTAACCGGCCGCTATCTCCATTATGGGTCATATACTTTCGTCAGTTATAATTTTGATCATATTAATGTTTCTCCATAATGGAGATAGCGGAACTACACATAAAAAATCGCGGCGCACGCGGATCGAGGACTGTCAATGTGAACGGCGAAACGCACGATCAAACAATAAATTGTACACTAAATAGGTACTTACCGATTTTTCCTGCACGCTAAAAATGCAGCAACACACAACGATAATAAAAAAAATTACTGCTACTGCAGCGAAAATAATTAAATGTAAATAACCCGCCGCTATCTCCATTATGTGGAGATAGCGGATTTCGAACTGCGACTGTCAATGAATTTATTAATTAATAGGATTGTAAGTACTTACCGATTTTCGTCCAAAAATGTTGCAACAGCAGCAAATGCCGCAACATATTATCACTAAAAAAATTAACAAAATTACACCGCCAACAAAAAAAAAAATAGGTCCTTCCGCTATCTCCATAATGGAGATAGCGGACACAAAACTCGCGGCACAAGAACACGCGGCGCGCCGCGACACAGTTACCGCCGGTGATCGACGGTAAGAACTGTCAATGTGAACGGCGAAACGCAGGATCCGCGTCCGTGCGGATCTGAGGCGCACGACGCCGACGCTGCGATGCAATGGCGGGCATAAGTGGGGCTTATGTCCGCCATTTATATTTACATTTATAACAATATATTATAATTTATTTGTGTTCTTTATACATTTGGATTCATACAAGCACCGACGCCGGCGATCAATGACGACGTCGACGCCGCGATGCAATGGCGGGCATAAGTGGGTCTTATGTCTGCCATTTATATTTACATTTATAACAATATATTATAATTTATTTGTGTTCTTTATACATTTTGATTCATACAAGCACTGGCACCGGCGAATGACGACGTCGACGCTGCGATGCAATGGCGGGCATAAGTGGGGCTTATGTCCGCTATTTATATTTACATTTATAACAATATATTATAATTTATTTGTGTTCTTTATACATTTTGATTCATACAAGCACTGGCACCGGCGAATGACGACGCCGACGCTGCGATGCAATGGCGGGCATAAGTGGGGCTTATGTCCGCCATTTATATTTACATTTATAACAATATATTATAATTTATTTGTGTTCTTTATACATTTTGATTCATACAAGCACTGGCACCGGCGAATGACGACGTCGACGCTGCGATGCAATGGCGGGCATAAGTGGGGCTTATGTCCGCTATTTATATTTACATTTATAACAATATATTATAATTTATTTGTGTTTTTTATACATTTGGATTCATACAAGCACCGACGCCGGCGATCAATGACGACGTCGACGCCGCGATGCAATGGCGGGCATAAGTGGGGCTTATGTCTGCCATTTATATTTACATTTATAACAATATATTATAATTTATTTGTGTTCTTTATACATTTTGATTTATACAAGCACTGGCACCGGCGAATGACGACGTCGACGCTGCGATGCAATGGCGGGCATAAGTGGGGCTTATGTCCGCTATTTATATTTACATTTATAACAATATATTATAATTTATTTGTGTTCTTTATACATTTGGATTCATACAAGCACCGACGCCGGCGATCAATGACGACGTCGACGCCGCGATGCAATGGCGGGCATAAGTGGGGCTTATGTCCGCCATTTATATTTACATTTATAACAATATATTATAATTTATTTGTGTTCTTTATACATTTGGATTCATACAAGCACCGGCACCGGCGAATGACGACGTCGACGCCGCGATGCAATGGCGGGCATAAGTGGGGCTTAGGTATGTCACAGATTAATAGAATTCAATTTTTTTCGCTGCGGGACGTGAATGAACACCAGCAGTATCACTGCTTTCATGTTGATTAATATTTCTTGAACAAAAACAATTGATGAAAGAATATAAAATAAAAAATACTGCTGCAACTGCAACCACAAAGCACCAACGATCACCACTACAACAAAAACAATGACGTGACCGACCGCTATCTCCATTATGACATGGAGATAGCGGAATTCAAATCGCTACTGACAATGAACGGCGAAAAATTATTAAAATTAAAATACCAACAAACAAAAACTATAGTTAAAATTATAGTTAAAAAATATAGTTTCTTTGCTTACGACCACGATCGCAGCGGAACGATAGATGTAGGCGCACCTCAATTGAGCAACTCAAGTACTTACCGATCTTTTTTTGCCGCTGCAACAGCAACAGCAACAGACACCAATTAAAAACAATAATACGATAATAATTATAACAAAAGAAAGTGTATGACCCACCGCTATCTCCATTACGGAGATAGTGGAACTACACACAAATAATCGCGGCGCACGCGGATCGAGGACTGTCAATGTGAACGGCGAAACGCAGTCCGTGCGGATCTGCGGCGCATGACGCCGACGCACGGCGCGTGGCGGCCGCGGCGGCTCGCACGGGCTGCGTTCAGAAGGAACAAGCCGCTCAGAACGCAATAATATTTAACTATATTTACTTAATCTGTCAGCCTTCTCGACGCGCGAGGAAAAGTGTGTTTATAGATATATTAACATAGATATATTGGAAAAGTGTGTTTATAGATATATTAACATAGATATAGGCGCACCTCAATTGAGCAATTGTAAGTACTCACCGTTTTTCTGCCGCAACAGCAGCAACATAATAATGCAATTCCAAAACATAATATTATAAAAAAAACAAAAGGAAAAATAATATAACCGACCGCTATCTCCATTAATGGAGATAGCGGTCAAAAATTTCGGCACAAAAACACGCGGCGCGCCGCGACACAGTTACCGCCGGTGATCGACGGTAACAACTGTCAATGTGAAGTACGAAACGCAGGATGTGCGGCGCGCGACGCAGACGCATCTCGCGTGGCGGCCGCGGCGGCTCGCACGGGCTGCGTTTAGAAGCAACAAGCCGCTCAGAACGCAATAAGAAATATTTTACTATATTTACTTTTAAGCTTTTTTTTACGTGGGGGAAATCCTCATGGATACCCTCGGTAAAGGACCAAGAGTTATGCCGGACTCTTACCTGCTAAAACCCCCCCGGGTGGCCCACCTCCGGCGTGCACACTTCTTAATGTGTATAATACGCAAATAGCGTGTTTATTGTTGTTAGTTTTGATAGATACCTACACTGTAGGTAGGCGTCAATTATTCTGAAAAACGATTTTGATAATATATACAATAGTATACTGTTTTGTCATATGGTATATAAGTATCTAGGTATTTTCTTCGAATGACTTATTTTTTAAACGGATATATGTATCTATGTATTAATTATATTACTTACATATATTTTATTTTCAATAATTTGCACTAAAGTTGAAAGATAAAATTTGTGCTTAATTACATAGACAGAATATTTGATTGAAGCTTGCTTTGTTGCATGCCTCATTTCATTAATTATCAGAATCTTCAGATGTACACGGATTGTTATAATCAGTACGCACAAGTTACGTAATAATGTTCGAGAGTTTATTTCTTGAAAAAGAGTTTAGGCTAAAATATATCGGTAATATTGATGAAATCTAATTCTTTCCGGAACATTGCATTGCAATGTAATGTAAGTAATACTTAAAAGTGCGCAATTTATACTTAAAATAGACACATCTATTGTAACGTTATTATAAGGTATAGCTTACACATGTGTAATTATATTTTTTAACATAAATACATTTTTATAATAATCAGATGCGACATATGTCACAGTAATTATTTCTTTAGAACTTTATGTAATTCTATTATTTGTAGTATGTAAATAAACTTTTAGAAAATGAGAAAAAGAAAATGTTTCGTCAATTTGTAATTGTTTTGATTTTAGATACATTATCCCTTCCCTAGGTACCCTCACTTATTTTTAGTTACCATTTTCGCCTCACCAGGGTCTGTGGAACCCTAGAACTTTACTGACCTGTAACTCTCGACTAAATGCATATTTTTAAGCTTATTTATAGTGAAATCGATACCCCGAATTCCGAAAAAGACGTATAGCAAAGAAATTAAGCAAAAAAATTTTTGTTTAGAAATTATAAGCTGCAGAATAAATCATATCGCGAAAGAGAGTTAAAATATGATGGTTTTTATTAAAAATCGTAAAATTTTTTAAATTGAAATTTAAACAAAACGACCGGTGGATTCTTTTAAATGCCACTTCGAACTAACAAAAAAAAAATGGTATGACGTGGTTTGCTCTAAAAAGTATATTTATTTGAAACGACGAAAAATGTACATTTCAAAATGTTGATGAATCGCGCGTTTAGTAGTAACGGGTAAAATTCTACTAATTAAATTTTAATAAATGGTTAGAAAAGGTTTTGAGTAATAAATGTTTATATTTTGCATAAAATACATTTTATATTATAATAGAGAAAAAGAAATAAACGTACATTTTTTATTCGTTCGGAGCGCAATCGACGCATAACTTGGATGTATGGTCCAGGCACATCGGCTGCCGACATTGCATGCACATATACTGTGTTTTACGGTCCGCGGCGTAAGGACAAAATAAACATCTCCTTTTTTTATCTAATTTGTTTGTTGGAATTGATTGTCGGGGACCTTGTTCCGGTTTGCCAATGAAAGATTCAATTAAAACGCGTATCGAAAGTCGCATGCCTTTTTGAGTGTATCGTCGCTGCATTAAAGGCTTTACAAGATCCATTACTAAATTTTCTAAAAAATTGTATCGCTTCAAAATAATATTGTTTATATTTAAATTGTATAATATCATTGAATTAATCCCTGCTTGGTCAAGCATTCCATACCAAATGCGGACAGGCCAGCGTCTTGTCATGCGGCATGTCGGCATCCTATATCAACTCAAGTACTTGAAAAATCTGTTTGTAACCAAATTACGTGAACATACAGGAGGTCGTCTGTACCCAAGTTTTTTTTTTGTTTTTTTTTTAAACAATATTAATTAATCACAACCAATCTAACCTAGATCGTCTAATGATTTGTCTGTTTTACAGTACACGTGTAAAGGAGAGTCATAAAGCTTCTCCATCATCTCAATGTTTAAACCAACTCATACGATTTAGTCCTTTTGAGTCGTCGCGGATCATGTGTAGCATTACGTACTATTTCTATTTCAATATTTACATGGTCTTGGAGACGTTAACTATGTTTAGTTGCATTTTTCTTTATTTCATCAATGACCATATTAATATGTAAATCACGA
The DNA here is from genome assembly GCA_035220615.1 of Leptothorax acervorum. NCBI lineage: Eukaryota > Metazoa > Arthropoda > Insecta > Hymenoptera > Formicidae > Leptothorax > Leptothorax acervorum. Next base: position 21,741 of record JASTWQ010001014.1, read on the forward strand.
TGCAAATCACTATTTCGTATATACCATGGTGCATTCACTATTCCTCGTAGGACCTTATTCTGAAAGGTTTGGATCATTTTTATGTTTGTCATCTTTGTGCAGCCCCACAATTGCGCGCCGTACGCCCATACTGGTTTAAGTATTTGTTTGTAAATTAATAATTTATTCTGCGTTGAAAGTTCCGAGTTGCGTCCAAGGAGCCAGTATAGTTTTCTATATTGAATATTGAGTTCCTCCTTTTTTTTCTTAACGTGTTCCTTCCACTTCAGTCTTGTGTCCAAGGTCATTCCCAGGTACTTGGCCGTATTGCTGTACGGTACGATTTTCCCATTGATCGAAATGGGAGCAGTGTTTATTTTCCTATTGGTAAAGTTTATGTGGACCGATTTTGTCTCGTTTAGTTTAATACGCCAACGTTTCGTCCACTCACTTATTTTGTCTAGCGCGCATTGCAATTTGCTTGTGGCTTGGTCAGCATTTTTATCAACTGCTAGAAGTGCAGTGTCGTCAGCAAAGGTAGCCAGCATTGTGTTCTCATCACGTGGTATATCTCGGGTGTATAATAGATACAGTATAGGTCCAAGGACACTTCCCTGTGGCACCCCTGCTGTGATTTCTTTTAATTCAGAGTATGCATTGTCATAGCGTACTCTGAAGTGGCGATCAGTTATATAGGATTTAAGAATCTCAAAGTATTGAGTTGGTAAATCTCTGTGCAATTTAAATTTCAGACCCTTGTGCCACACCTTGTCAAACGCTTGTGCAACATCAAGGAAGACAGCCGTACAGATCTCTTTTTTTTCCAGGGCCTTTTCTATTGTGTTTGTAATACGATGTACCTGTTCTATTGTAGAGTGTTTATTTCTAAAGCCAAACTGATGGGACGGGATCAATTTCCTCTCTATTATAATTGGCATTAATCTTTTTAAGAGCAATTTCTCAAAGATTTTAGATATGATGGGTAGTAAAGATATCGGTCTATAGGATGTTGCTTCAGTGGGAGGTTTTCCTGGTTTTGGAATAACGATCACTTCTGCAATCTTCCAATGCCAAGGGACATGTTTTAGCTTAAGACATGCATTAATTAGATATTGTAGCTTAAGAAATGCTTCTTCTGGGAGTTCTTTCAAAATCTGCCCAGTGATAAGGTCATATCCTGGTGCTTTCTTCGCACTAAGGTTAGATTTAATCATATTTTTGAGTTCCTTAAGTGTGACAAAGGATATTTCCTCATCATCAATTTTTTTGACATAAGTTGTATTTTCATTATTCGAATTTCTAGGGAGTAGTGTAAAAACTTCCGCTAGGTGTTCTGCAAATAGGTCAGCTTTTTGTTTAGGGTTTCTGGCCCATTTGCCATTTGAGATTTTAAGAGGTGGATTTTGTAGCTTGGGTCTTTTAATATTTTTAGTTGCTTTCCACAATGAGTATTCAGTACACTTGTCCGCAGTCAGATTGCTAAGGAATTTATTTATCGACTCATTTTTAATTTCTTGTATACGTTTCTTCAAGTGGTTGCTGAGTTGATTGAGTTTACTTTTATCACTGTAGAATCTGGTTTGTTGCCATTTCCTTCGTGCACGTCTTTTTTCTAAGATAAGCTCTCTTAGTTCCACTGGACAGCTAATTTCGTATTTGTTTTTTCCTCTTGGAAGCGGAGTATTTGCTTCGGCCGCCTGTTGTATATCCGCGATAAATTGTTCAGCTCCTCTGTCGATTTGCTCTATGGTTTCAAGAGGTGCTTGAAGGCAGATGTAATGCGAAAGTTCTTCTCTAAATTTATTCCAGTCTGTTCTTTTGTTAGTAAGTTTTGGTAAACCTTCTTCTTGAATTATGTTTTCGCTTAGAGTTAGGATCACAGGGGAATGATCGGATGACAAATCATCTTTGTTTTCTATGTGGAAGAATTTGGAAGTTATTCCTTTGGTTATGAAGAAATCAATCAGGTCTGGTAATTTGTCCGGGTCAGTTGGCCAGTATGTTGGTGTTCCAGTAGACAGGAAACTACATTTATATCTTTTACCAGCTTTAAATAGTTCTCTTCCTTTAGTTGTTATCAGTCTAGATCCCCAATGTGTATGCTTTGCATTAAAGTCCCCCCCCACAATGAAGTGATTTCCTAGATTTCTAAAGAGATTAATATACTCGTTATCCGTTAGTTTATGTCTAGGTGGACAATATATTGCTGAGATTTTAAGTTCTCTATTTTTTGCCTTTATTTGAACTGTTGTAACTTGCATTATTTCACTTTCGATTTTTTGTTCCTCATAATGCTGGATATTGTCTCTTATTAATACTGCCGATCCTCCTCTTGCTTTATCCGCTGGATGTGGTGTATGGTAGCAGGAGTAGCCTCTAATCCTGACATAAGATTGTTTTGTGAAATGAGTCTCGGAAATAAGGCAAATATCTACTTTTTCATTTCTCAGAAACACTTCTAATTCTGAGATGTGTTGCAGCAGTCCGTTAGCATTCCATATAACAATACGTAGTGTGCGATTCATTTTTTCTTAGCTTTCAACTCTGTGAATTTTTTGTTGTTTTTATCTAATGCGTCTATTTTTTCTATTAGTGTTTTAATAATTTTATCCTGTTCATCCAGTCGCTCAAGGATAAGTGCTGAGATATCTTTACTCAGTTCGTTTTCTTCTCTCCTTTTATTCGTAACAATTTGGGCGTAAGATTTGTTGAGGCTTATTTTTTTAGGCTTAACATTTGATTTATCTGTATCTGTGTTTTGGTTGTTATTTCTATCCACAGGAGGTGACTTGCTAAGTCCTTGACGCCTGGTGTTTAGGTTTTTATTTCTCCTTTCCTGCTGTTCTTTAGCAATTGGGCATCCTCTATAACATGCTACGTGCTCACCTCGGCAATTTACACACTTTGGTTTTTGGTCTCTTCTCAGAGTGCATTTATCAGTGGGATGTTTACCCGCGCATTTTACACAAGCAAAATCCCTTCTGCAATAACTTTGCGTATGTCCGAATGCCTGGCAGCGCTTACATTGCGGAATTATATTATTATTTTTTCTCAATGGCTCTATTTTAACACCTATTCCCATTATAGATTTAATGGTGTAAATTTTTTCGATGTTTTCTTCGTTGTGAAACGTAAGCATAAAAAGTTGTAAGCCTCTTTTCTGCGAGAATTGTTCTCCTTGTTTGTTGGTGATTGTTTCTTTTTTGATAATATTTTTTGCTTGTAGAATATTGAAGCCCTTGTTGGTCAGATCTAAGATTATTTCATTTTCTTCACATGATGGATGCAAACCTTTCGCCATTACTTTAATAGATCTTGTGGTTTTATCTTCATATGTGTGCCATTGTATCTTACTTCTGGATAATTCTTCGGTTATTGCTCTATAAGTTTCACTATCTGGTACATTTATTTTCCAGACATTGTTATTATGAGATGTATATTTACACTCTTCCTTAGTTACATGTTGGATTAATTTCTTGAGATCTCCGAACTGCTCCACTCCAGAAGCAATTATGGGCGGTGGGACATGTTTCTTTGCGATATAATTTTTCCTTATGGAGTTTGCTATCTCAGTATGCTTTGGAGTTATTACATTCCTGATGCATTCTTCAGTATTTGTTTCGGGGCTGCTCTGTGCTTTCCTTTTTTTAGTTGGTCTTCTATTTTTCTTTAGGATCCAGTCCGTTTCTCTTACGAGTTCTTCTTCATTTGTGCAGTACTCCGGTTCTTCACTTACTTCATTAGGTGTCTGCGTTTTCCCTAAATTTTGAATTGTAATTTTCTTTTGTAGATCTAGTATACACTGTTGCAAGCTAGAAATAGTTCGTTCAAGTTCTTTTCTTGCCTTAACTTCATTTTGCCATTCAACATAGTAATTAACTAGTTGTGGATCCATCTGAATATTATTTTGCAACTTTTTAGTCTGTACTTCTTGTAACGATGGAGCCTCCATTAAAGATGATCTTGGATTTATCATTAAGCTTTCCTTAGAAGAGTCGTCTACAAACAATGGTTGGCCTCCCCCAGAATCCATGAGGCCTGCCTCTTTAGAGGGTGGATTTTCCAGGATAATACCTGGGCTGCCACCTGGGGTAATAATTTCCGTTTCTGTTTTGTCCATTGCCTGTATTTGTTGCTGGTTTTGGTCCACCCCGGGTATTTTATTTCCCCGGTACCCTCCGGCAATCCGGCGAGCATTCCCCGATCCGCCACCTGGGGAGGCGCCCGATGGAGGACCAGCAACCCCACAAGGGCTGTACCCAAGTGAATGAAAAAAAAGAATTAAAAGTGTAAAAAAAAAAGTACCCCGGACGACGAAAAATTACAATTTAGCCTCACCAGGGTCCTACGAACCCTGTTCCAACTTCGTGCCAATCTCAGCTCAATACTAGTGTACAAAAAATTCTTTCTCCAGACCTATTGTGTCCACAAATATCTAAAGTTTTTTTACCCCCTTATGCCATGAGTTTAAATCGCATTATAAAAAAGTTATAGCACTACTTAAAAACGCATAGGGTACGTTGGACCCTGGAAAGGGTACCTAGGGTTATATTATAGAATATTTTAAATAGTCCATTTTTATTTATATCAGTTTATGAAATACATTGACGTAAATCTTTTACATAGCCACAAAGATTACAAAATAAAATGCTATACTACCGAGAATTTACAAAAAACAATAGAAGTTTTCTTTGAGCATAACAACGCAATATATGTTATTCAAATATTACTCCTTTAACCTTAAGTGCTATTTGGATATCGCATCGATTATAAAAAGCTTTTTTATTCTTGCTGTTTAACTATGAGCGAGCATATATGTGAACTGTCTTTAAAAAGAGAAAATAAGTTTCCTTTTCTGGATGTAAAACCCTTGACATTCAGAAACGTGTGGACAACCTGGTGTGGTATCAGCAAGTACACTCCAAAATGCGGTCTTTATGTAGACAGCATGGCCACAATTACTGCCGAAAAAACAAGGCATGCTGAATCTAAATATTGGTGGATAATACATCCATTCAGTTATGCCAGGCACGTTTTGAACATAACAATAGTTACAGATTTTGTAAACATTATCTTTACTTTCTGATGTACAACAAAAACGCACTGTTCTCTTTCTGAATAAGTGAATTCACAGATTTATGTGGGATACTTTGATGATGGCAATATACATGATCGCTTTCTTTACAATCCCTTTTATGGTTTGCTTCGTTATAATGGATTACGAAACAATTCGTTTAGACACAGTGAATCTTCCAATTTACGTGATCTGTTGGTTAGATATAATACTTAATTGTATTACGGGATATTACGACGAGAAAGCAATGTCTGTCGAGTTGAAACCTATTAAAATATTTATGTAAGATATCGTAATTATTTTATTAATTCTTTTCCCCAGCCAGGTTCGAACCCTGGCTGGGGTAATATTTTTCGCAATAAGTTTTTACAGTGATTTTAATATTAAATCGATATCGATTTAATTAGGGAAGGGACAGGGAATTTTTAATGTTCCAATGATAGCTGTGTTTAAAGTCCGACAAATAATCGGCGCGCAGTTATAATATGTTGGAAACTTACGGAATATAATTCAATCAGTTTGATTAAAAATACGCACTAAGTACCGCGTTTGACTCTCATGGCCAATTATATTGTATTTTAATTCTTTTTGTTTATTTAATTATTTCTATTAATTTCCGCTTAATGTTGAATACATATTCTTTTAGGTTTTATCTAAAAGGATTTCTTGTGCCGGATGTGCTATCGGCTTTTCCGTATAGTTATATGACACTACAATGGCGAAGATTACCGGGAAATAATCCTTATCATATCGTTACTTTAATTAATATCATGCCTCTCGTGAAGTTGACACGCTATTATACTTTTAACTCAAACATTTACTATTTATTTACGGTAATCTTTTTTCATATTTTCCACAAAGATATAGGGTAAGGTTGGCGATATTGTACCGGCTCCTAAATTGTACCATTCCTATATTTCATATAATCCGAAGGCCTAGCACCATCTGTGTATTATGCAAGGTTCTTCTAACGCCGTACAGTTGGTAGACGAAAGTTGATGTTTATGCACAAAAGCGTCTGGTTAAAAAAAGCAAGTAAAGGTTTTTATAGTTTTCGCAGTAAGTTTTACCCACTTTTACATAAGGAATTTAGAAAGTTTCAATAGGTGTATTAATTTAACTGCTTGTCATTTTTATACTACATTAAAATTGACATATTTTCATGGCATAGTTTGGACATAACCTCTTTCTGTGTATACTTCACTATCATAATTTCAAATACGCGCCTAGTCTCTTAAATCGTACCACCTATTGTTGCCTATATTGTACCGGTACAATTTAGGAATTATAGGGTACAATTTAAAGTGTCAAAAGTGGGTACACGTGTCTTGTGCTAACATTATATATTTCTAAAAAAGACTACATATGTGACTCTTGCTCCTAACGTCTATATCAGATTTGTTTTCTTTTGTGTTACCTATATATTTATATTTTTTTAAATTAAAATACAGATTTTTATTTAACAACTGTTTATTTCTTACAATTAGTTTTAAAAACAAAAATATTTTATTTCTGTAGTTTATTTATTTTTTTAATTAAAAAATATTTTTTTTTAGTTTATCCAAACTGTGATTTCAATTAATTTCTTGGTTGAGTTCTTAAAAACATTATTAAAAATATTATTTTATTTTTGTAATTTTAATGTTTATTTCTTTAATTAGAAATATTTTTTTTAGTTTTTTATACAAACTGTGATTACAATTAAACACATATTTACTTAAATTGTTTGTGTTATATTTTTATCCTTTCACAATTTTTAATTAAATCATATCGGTACGATAAAGGAAACATGGTACAATTTGGGAAACCCCGTGATACAATTTAAGGGAGGACACCACGGTAACTGCCCATTTTCGACTGCCTTCTTTGGTATTTTTTTTTTTAGGAAAGAATAAAATATATGGTCAAAAGAAGTTATGAGCTTTATCACACATATATTAAAGTATGTAAAAAAAATTTTTATTTCTAAAAAAGATACAAAATGGCGGTGCATGAGTCGCTATAGCACTAGTGGTTTTCAGCAAACCCTCTCCGCGGCACGCAGAAGAACTCAAACAATTTTCATCCGATTGACTTGAAATTTTAACTGTAGCTTCTCAGATGAATTCAACAGTCAAGTACAACGGGAAATTAAAAAATATATAAAACAAAAAAATAGAGGCAAGTTTGAATAGAAAGTTATAATTTTCGACCATAATTTTTCGTATAAAAAGTGATATATTTTTTACAAATTTTAATTAATCGAAAAATGCGCTCGTACTTGACTGTTAAATTCATCTGAGAAGCTACAGTTAAAATTTCAAGTCGATCGGATAAAAATTGTTTGAGTTCTGCTGCGTGCCGCGGAGAGGGTTTGCTAGTGCTATAGCGACTCATGCACCGCCATTTTGTAGAAATAAAAATTTTTTTTACATACTTTAATATATATGTGATAAAACTTATAACTTTTTTTGACCATATATTTTATTTTTTTCTAAAAAAAAGAAGGCAGTCGAAAATGAGAAGTTACCGTGGTGTCCTCCCTTAAGCAACTGGTTGCCAAAATTGTACCATTTGCAGAGGTTTTAAAAAAGACTTATTCGCAGTAGAAATTGTTATGCAAAAAATCTGAAAAAAATAGAGAATATCTCAAACAGATCAAAGATAAATCTCAATCAGTTGTCGATCCATTTTTATTAGATTTTTGCAAGTTATAAAGAAAAAATTGAAAACTGGTCCAATATAGGCAACCTTCCCCTACCTACAATGCATTATATCGATCAATTTTTTTCAGCATTTTTACATAAAAAATTTTTATTTGGAATTGTGTACCACCCTAGTGCTAGGATTATACTTAATCTTTTGGTTTTCTTGCTTGTGTTACTTGATACCGATTTTGCTGATGTACTTTATGAACATTCCGCCGAAGGTAAGCATATCTACCTTATCTACAATATTGATCTACGCAAACGTTTCCATGTTTTTATATATTTAAAAATACAATTATTAAAATGTATTTCGTAATGTTTGTAAAAAGGACTGCGAGGATTGTTGGATGATGAGATTGGAAGACAACAGTCTCAACTTCAGATTCAAAAACGCCGCATTTATCGTACTGGAAAATATATTAGCAAGTGGCTACGGCCCGTTTGTACCGGAAACAGATGGTTCCATCATTTTCAATAGTATTCTCATGATTATCGGCAGATTCATTGTGTGCTACATATTGAGTAAGATCTAATTCTTTATCAGAAGTCATGCATTATTAGGCCGGTATTTATAGTCGGATCTTATATTTAAGACCATCTTAAGCACAATCTTAAGATGTTTTAAACATCTTAAGACATTACTTAAGACGGTCTTGAAATAAGAATGGACTATAAATATAGGCCATAGACATTTCCTTGGGATGTCAAACATGTTGCTGTCTTTTAGTTATGTTCCTTCGTATCAAAGCTGAAAGAAAATCATCCGAATCAAAATTTCAAGAGTTAATAGATCAAGTGAAAGCGTACACGAGACAAAAACAATTATTGCCACACATGAAGAAACGTCTCTTAGCTTATTATCATTATCGTTTCAAGAACACTTACTTTCGCAGTAGACGGATTTTATCAGATTTGACAGGTCAATAAAATATTATAGGAAGAAGAGGAGCATAACAGAATATAAAATTCTTAGCAAAATAATAACTGTTGAAATTAAATTTGGATTTTCTGCAGAACCGCTACGTGAAGAGATTGCGGTTCAGTCTTGTCGGCGATTGATCGAGAACGTGGCAATCTTTAGGAATTTGCCGAGAAACGTTCTGCAGTCAATAGTGAAAAACTTGAAATTCGAGTTATATTTGCCAAATGACGTGATCATTAAGGCTGGTAGTCAGGGTGACTGTATGTTCTTTTTGTCCATCGGGACTGTTGCAATTTTGACGCCAACTGGAAAGGAAGTAAGTTCTTTGAACATCCAATATTAAGTTTGTTTAGATTGCGAAAAAGAAATTTACTCTCTGTGTTATTTCGAGATGTGCCATTTGAATGACGGTGCCCATTTCGGCGAGATCGCGCTCTTAGTGGCGGATCAGCGAAGAGTAGCCAGTGTCGTCGCGATCGAAGTCTGTGAGGTGTATCGGCTAGATCGTAAAGACTTTCGTCAGTGCATAGACATACACAGCGAGCTATTCGCGGAGATCGAGCGTATCGCCACGGAACGCATAGAAAGAACCGTCAGAGCCGAGGAACAGCACAAGCGTTTTCTGATGCGTCCTAGTCGCGTGCCGAATTTACGCAACGGATCAACAAGAACTTAACTTTATGTCAATTACTTATGTTTGATTTTATGTGTCGATTTTTTAATCTCCGAGGACTTAATAAACATTTTAGATTCTTAATCAATAATCCTCACTATTACATAATAAAATTATAGTAACGTTTTACCGAAAAACTGTTTTATTGTAAGGTGGGTCACATAAAGGTTGCAACACTTAATTTTTGGATGGGTTTTGAAACGCACAAATATTTCAAGACTACTTACGAACCACTGCCAAAGCAAATCACCCATCAAAAAATTAAGTGTTGCAACCTTTATGTGACCCAACTGTACCTATCGCTATCAGCTAGATGTGTCTCATAAATGGTCTCATTGATTGGTTTCTTGTTATCGCAAAATAATAATCGTTTTGACAGTGTAATTTTATATATTTAAGGACCTTATGTATTATTATTGTCCATACAATAATCGTAGATAATGGCATTCTCTCGTATATTTATATCTACTTTTATTTTAAAATTATATATAATATATATATATACGTATGTTAATCATTACCTACGGTACTTACAATTACAATTACATCCGCTAAGACTTTTACGGTAGCACTGTTGTGATGAGCTCTATATACCTTTATCGATATAACGCATGAGGGATATGAATCGTGGTTCCTTTTTTTTGGCAAATTTCTTCTACAAGGGGGTCAAGTTTGTGTCGAAATTTGTAGCACTCGAGTGATGAAATATCGTAACGTCAAGATAGGAAACATGTGCGACACACTTTGCCGATGTATCGAGGAAGACAGCGGATCATTATCGATAACCGACGTCGTAATGCGCGAGGTAAGTTCCAACAAATCCGTGAGAATCGCGGTCCCAATTAATCAGGGTCATGATGTAATCATAACGTTGCTAGACGCACCTATGGACATCGGGTACTTACTGTACATACAAGATATGTCACCCTTTCATGATACGTATTGATATAACGTGAAGTTAAATCAACGCTGTGGGAAAATTATATCTATACGTAAAGTGACGGGGCATGTTCGGAAGCGACAATGCCTCGAATCATACAATGTAAATAATTATTTACAATAGAACAAATTTAACACGGTCAATGTATGCACCTAGGATGTGCCTCACGATTTTAACGCAATTACCTTTTTGCACTCCTCCGTTTTCCATCCGTTCTCTTTCCTGTAATTAATTCCGAATCTACGGGAACAACTGTATCGACGTCGACTGTCTATATCATTACTAGATCGCTTTATCGAATTAAATGGATCACTATATGCTACGTAGTACCTACTATTCGCTAAAACGGTTTTACATGTCTTTTGGTCATACCTAAAGGAGAGCACAGAGGAGAAGAGTACTTAATATCTTCGTCGAATACTATTCTTGTTCGCGTTTGAATGAATATGTCTTCCGGATAAATCTAATCTATATCTTGTTTTATATACGACAACGATACAGACGTCATATGAGAAAGAAATACGTAGATATGTGACAGCTGCTATACACTAAAGAGACGTCGTGTATATTCAGCACTCTTTCCCCAATCCTTTCAAAGGTTATCTAATAAGGCACTGCGTTTTACTGCGACTGAATCGGTGCAAGTACGGAACAATCAGGAGTGCTAGAGGTTTGCGATACGTCGACTCTGATCGGTAACGATCTCTCGACTTACGACTTACACTTACGGTGTGTATATAAATGCGTTTTGGTACCTTTCCGCTTCCCGCTTATCTTTATGATCGTCAACTTTAAAATCGGTACTTCTACGATCTACCTGATACATCTTGAATGACGATGCGTCTAACGATAGTAAACAGTGCGTAATTAATAGTTACGATTAAAACGTTTCAGGAACAAACGTTAAATGCAGCAAATTTGCACACGAATGCAATAGCTGATTAGATAAAATAGAAGATTAGCTGTACATGCGTGTCACGACAGGTGACATACGAGATGCGGCGTATAATTTAAAGAGTATTAAGCGAGTCGAGCGCGAAATTATATCGATATTTACGCGTCGTTTGCATAAATAGAATTACACGTTTCTTGTTTGCGCATATCTAAGATTTATGTATAAATTATCTAGTTTTACTTTCAAAATTGTTATTGAACAATGAAGTCTCAAATGGGCATTTACAGTCAATCTCAATTTCATGGATAAACATTTCAGTACATACAATCGAAATTGCTATCAAAGAAAGTAAAACTCTTAAATGTACCCCAGCTTGCAGAAGCTTTTAAAAGACGTCTAAGGGACGTCTGAAAAGTTATATCGTCTTTTAAAACGTCTTTGTAATGTCTTTAAAATGTTTTTTAGAACTTTCTGCTAGCTAGGACATCAAATCAAAGCTACATGTCCAATTGATAGCTTTTTTCATCTTTGGAGAAGACAAAAAATTAAATTAACAAAAATTTAAATATCAAAATTCTCAACTAAATATAAATGTTAAGGTTCTGCTTCTTCATTATCTTGTTTCATTAGACATGCCTACTACCGACATTTGCTCTTAAGATGTTAAGCAAATTCTTTGTCCAAAAAAAAAGAATAATATATGTATGATAACGAAAGATAACGAGTTTATGTTGGAGTCGGTAGGCGTTATGATAACACATGTACGAGTGTAAAAAATAAGTAATAACAATATTATAGAGTATAAATGGCATATTGCATAATAAACTATTTATATTATACAACGTAACGTGTGCACATACGCTTAATACAAATAGGTACAAGTTCCATTTTTAATTACGCAGTATAGTGTGTCCAATGAAGAAGGACATCACTCGACTTATTGTTAGATAACTGTTCTATGCGAGAAAACTTTACTTTGTATATCGTTCCATTCTCATATCGTCGTTTTATCATGCTCATTAACTCTATGCTGTGTGAGAAAGGAATGGCTACGCTATATCGTCCCACATCAATGAAGACTCTTCAGATCGTATTCTCAAGATTGTGCAGGAATTGCCAAAAGCTTTGCTGTTAACTTCACAAAAGAAATTTACAAGAATCGCACATTATTGCGGGTACGCTGCTGTGAGTTATCGCAATTATTTCTACGATTAACCTGAAGTACAGTTATTATGGCGACACATAAAATATATACTAAAAGAACACCCAGTCAGAAACAATATATTTCCCACGTATTCGATAATACGATCCGCAAAATTACGCGCTTAATCAGTCGACATTGGTTACTTCGGTAACGCGGGATGTCATCTGGAAGGTACGCGCGGTCGCGACATTTCCACTGGTCTCTTAAGAACAATTAATTACCCCCGCCTGATATGGCTCCGTCGGACTAGGTTTCAGCGTCAGATCGTATATACATGGATAGAAACGTCAAGAACGAGATCACGCAGGTCAAGATGCGCGATATTGGGCAAAATGTAATAAATATGATAGAATAATATATCTTATGTAAAAAAACGCCATTTAAAAAAAACATCCTGACTTAATAAATCAGAGTCAACATGAGTAAGTACACATTCAAAAACTTATTAAAACATCAATGGTTATAAAATAAATATAATAATAAACAATCAACAGCTAAAGAAAATTTAGCGAAAAAGCTTTCCTCAAGGAATATACATAAGAATTATTTGCAACTTTAGTCATAAATGTGCGCTTCTTTTCCATCGTTATAACTATAATTTTAAAATTATTTTGCATATAGTTTTAAGAAATATGATTTTTACATATTTACATTTTTTTACTACCATAGATGCATACAATTAAGAAATTTACATTACATAGATATTTATTCAAGTTAAATAGGCTTATTTAATAAAATCTTTTACAACTCAAATTTTTTATTTACTTGTTACGTAGATAATCAATAATTAATTAATAATAATTTTTATTAGCCAAGAATCAACAGTTCTATAATATATAATTAAAAATATGCTGTTGACCTTTGCAATAAATAGTGATATTGATTCGTTATTTGTTGTACTTGAGATTATTAAAGTATACAAATAGCACCAATTTAATTTATTCTAACTTATTCAGTAACACTGAAAAATAATTTTGTGAAATTACATGATTATGCTGGGTTCTTTCCGACCCAGCATAATCATGTAAATATTACTACTTACATTGAAAATATCAGATTATATGTAATTTTACATAAAATATATATTCCACTAAAAAATGTATGTTAAACCAAATTATCACCCGTATGTTTACTTCTCACTAAATGTGCCTTAAAATTTGAATATTTCTTAAATACTAAAGAACAATTCGGATATGCACACTGGAAACTTTTTTTGTAATAGATAATCACTTAGATTGAATAAGGTAACGCAATTTTGTGATATGTACCACTTGGGTTTTAATTCTTTTGAAATAAAGATGTTACTACTTAAGTTTTTTCGAGATACAAAGATACAGGTTTTTTCAAGATACATACACCACGCGTGTACTTGGCGCCTTTCTTTACCTTTTTGCAAAAGGTAATTGTGTACGGTATAGATAAACGCTTATCATACTTTATTAATTTTTGTATTATAACATAATTGGTCATCTGGGGTGGTTTCTGAACTTTAGTAAATTTTAATAAATCTGTTATAGGTACTATAAACGTTTTCTAAAGACGTAGAATTTTTTATTGATTAGTCAAGCGTTTACATTTGTTAATTCTATTAAAATTATTGAAAATAATTATATTAAAAATGACATCAATACTGTAACTAATGTATTGATCGAGGAGACTAAAAAGGTGGTGGAATATGGTATAGAATGAGATAGTAGCTGGATTTTCAGGAGTTTTATTTGAAAAGGGAATATCCAGCATGCGTAGAGACACATTGCGCAGTGATCAATAGACGCAAAATTTCTGGGGGGGGTCGTCCGGGATACCGTGAGTCATCGACCGGAGCCCTCGGCGGAGACGCCAATCCTGCAAGCCGTGTTGTAGGAGGTACATCAGTTACGCGAGGACCAGTTGCGAAGAAAGGTGGAGTTTTCCGCGACGCTGTGGCAACAAGATGAAAAACTTCAGCGAATTCAAGAGATATTACAGGTAAGATTCTCTTTTTAACCTGGAAACGAGTTGATTTGTTCTTGCATAAATGAGATGATTTTTACACCCCAATTAAAAGTCATTGTTAATAATTACATATTTTTAACTGTTCTCTAATTTCATTAGTATTTGAAAACAATAGACATATATATAGATTTACTCAACAATTTCTATGACGTGTAAGGAGAAACCAAAAATTATTTAAAAAACAAAAGAAGCACTTTAATGGTTTATTTTAAAAAATAATGATATTAATTAATAAAACGTTTTTATATTGCGGACTTTAATAGAATTGCATATTCAAAGGTTTATAAAAAAAATATATTTAGTTATTAGAAATAAATTATATTATAGGTAGGTACATATAATGTCTATTTTATAGCAAATTAAAGAAAATAAGGCTATTCGCTATCGATTGTATAAAGTTATTTATAATGTGTTTGCTTGTCCACATTTATTAAAAATTAATTGTTTTTATGACACTTATTTATTTATTATATTATATAAATATAAGTTACATAAAATATTTTTAAATAAAAATAAGTATTTTTCATAACTTGATTTTTCCTAAAATTTTTCATGTACCTATTAATTAGATTAAAATATAATAAACATATACAAAAATATTATATTTTTTATTAATGAAACAAATTTTGTATCAAATAAATTTATAACAATTACTTCATTACTTGTTATATCTCTTCTAAGTATTTACACATAGGATTTTTTTATTAAATTGCTTTTTTATTATATATTAATTTTTATAATTATATACAATATTATTTATTTATTATAAACGTATATTATATATACTTATAACCAAATTTATATTATTATTTTAAATTTATAATATAAACGCTTATTATGCTTTATTAATTTTTGTTACATAATCAGTCATATATCTAGGGTGATTTCTACACTTTAGTAAATTTTAAGAAGGTTGTACTATAAATAATTTCTAAAAACGTAGAATTTTTTATTGATTAGTCGTGTTTTCAGAAGTTTTTTTTGGAAAGGGGATATCCAGCATGCGCAGAGAGACATTGCGCACTTTACGATCAATAGGCGCAACATTATTGGGGGCTCGTCCAGAATCCGGGATAGCGCGAGTCATCGATCGGAGTCCTCGGCGGGGACGCCGACCCTGCAAGCTAATATGGCTATACAAGAGATATAGTTATTGGAGGATCAGACGCGAAGAAAGGTGGAGTTTCTCGCGGAGCTGTGGCAACGAGACGAAATACTTCAGCGAATTCAAGATATTACAGGTATAAGATTCCCTTTTTAACCTGGTAACGAGTTGATTTGTTCTTGCATAAATGGTCACCTGGGATGATTTTTACACCCCAATTAAAAGTCATTGTTAATAATTACATATTCCTAATTGTTCTATAATTTCATTAGTATTTGAAAACAATAGATATGTATATAGATTTACTCAACAATTTCTATGACATGTAAAGAGAAACCAAAAATTATTTAAAAAACAAAAGAGGCACTTTAAATGGTATATATATTATATGACAGAATTTATAAATAAAAAATAATATCAATTAAGGAGGTTGTCGCACAATTTCCTTGCAGTTAATAAACAGTTTGTTCTTAAAATTGTGTAAAACGTGATTAAAATAATAATATAACAACATTACCTCAACAGTATCTAATACGCTAATGTCATTATACATAATCATTGTTAATTTTATATGTTATATTAAACATTTTTAAAATAATAAAATAAAAGTTATACCTAGCGCCGTTTATTTATCATATATTTTTGCTTTTTTTATTGAAGAATATAAATTTCTCAAACTATGTACGGTCAATTTAAATGAAACTTTATCAGAACAAACTTAAATGTTTACTTTGTAATTATACCAATTTTTTAAATTTTTGTTTTATATGCAAATGTGTTTCGAATTAAGAGAAACTTTATCTACTAAGGTTTTGTGCATATATTTGAAATGTAAAATTCTATATATTTAGAATTAAATATCGTTAAAACGGAATGGTAAAAGTTAACAAAATTTTCTCTACACATTGTTGATATAATTGACTTTCGTGTTATGTATATTATGTATACATATTATATATATATATATATATATATATATATATATATATATATATAGATTTTATAAAATCTATATTTTATATTTTTTATGGAAATTTCACTAGAATGGCATACTTTAGACTGACGCTCAGTGACTATTATTCACTGATTCAGATTTAAAGAGCATTATATTAGTAATAAAATTTTATATAATAATTAGGGGAGACCGAGGCTAACTCGACATGATTTTTTCAAAGGCAATTTTCAACAACTATTATATACCTAAATAAATTTTCAAGCAAATTCAATAGTACACATTTAAAAAGTGTTCCTTTAGGTACAAAATTGTTTAAGGAATTAGTTTTGCTGTACGTCGCTTTGTTTTGCCCCCAGAAGAGGAAGAGTGACGCAAAGACAAATTTTCAAATTGAAAAATGCCGGGGTAAACTCGACACTTTGTCTAATCGATACAATTTGATCTGAAACCTATTTTTTTATTGTCTGAAAATAAAATACGTTATTTATCGTGTATTTAGAAAGTACAAAAATTCGGAACAAAGCAAAACAATCGTTGGAAATAATGAGAAGAAAATTGTTAAACTTTCAATTATCTTCTTCTGAACTCATGTCTGAAAAACAATTAAAGCGGAGTCTACAATGAGATTTTAAGGCGTAAAATTTAAGTTTCAAGCCTTAAGCCGTAAGAAATTGACAAATCACAGTCGAATATGAGAAGAATACTCGACTCTGATTTGTCAATTTTTTACGGTTTAAGGCTTAAAGCTTAAATTTTACGCTTTAAATTCTCATTGTAGACTCCGCTTAATGCAGATAAACTTAATTGCTATCGGCCATGCGTGCAAATTTGTCATGAGCCATAATGAACGACAATTTGTCTTCACACCCGGCCCAAATATGTGTATTTCTGCAGCATGTTTGATCTTTTTAGGGCAAGTACAGCTTCTTTCATTATTTCACTTATTTACAACGCTTTATCGAAATAGATTAGTGCCGACTTTGCCCCGGCGCGGTGGCGTGGTATCGACTTTTCCCTGAATGTCGTTTTTCACTTTTGTCACTCCAAATACATAAAAATTTTGAAAATATGCAAAAACGATTATCGGATTCGTATATAGAGTATCGAATTTTCCATCAAAATCACTTTAATGGTAGATTCGTAAGAGTAAAGCTCGATGAAAGAGTAGAAATTTTTGAGAGATCAGAAAAATTACTTTTTACCATCGAAAACGCTTATGTTGCACTAGAAGTTACACCATAACTCAGAATGTCACCAAATTCCGTTGACAACTCTGGCACGTGAAGACGCATTTATTGTAGGAAAGGCAAGTTTCTACGATAGATTTAAATTGGCAAAAAATCAAAAAGCATAGTGTCAAGTTTGCCCCGGTTTCGAGTTAGCCCTGGTCTCCCCTATTATATTATATGTATATCTACACGGAAAAAACAGTATGGTTGACTCAACTAAAATCTGGTTAGCACAACCAGATTTATGTGTGAGTCAACTATACTGTTTTTTTTGTGTATTTTATTCTAAATTATTACAAACTTTAATTTTTTAGCTGTTTGTAACAATTTCGTACAAATGTATGTAACACGTTTAATACTTTTACAGTTACTCATATACTTATACATACTCAATAATATATATACTTATCGTAATAATATTACTCCTAAAAGAAAGATATATAATAGAGTAGAGTGGGGAAAAAGCTTAGTTTTTAATCCCATATATCTACCTTTGAGATATAGCTAGAATCTTTAAATTTCCAGCTCAAAATCTGCAAATATTCTTCTCTAAAATCCTACCAGGGCTCATGTCTATATCTTGAATACATTCCATGTAATAAATTTTCTTTGAACCGATTGCAAAAACGCACTTTTGCCCCACCGGTGGGGCAAAAGTGCGCATGCAATAAGGAATTTAGAATGAAAGGTTAAAACCTTAAAATTAGTAAAAATTTTTATTACAATTATACAGAATGCAATGTAATAAAATAATTATGTTGAAAGTACAAAGAAAAGTAGGTATTTTTATTTTGAATTACATTTAATATTGCTTCATTTTTTATAACAATTTTTTTTAACAATTGTTGCAAATGAAATTACGTCTACCTCCTTTGATCCTTTGATAACAGAAAATACATAAGTACTCTGTAAGAGCCAATATACGCGCAAAGAGCATACGATAGTTTTAGAGTTTAATTGATTTTATAAATTTATTTTATAATAAAAAATAATTATTAAATTTATTTTTTAGAATAATAAAAGTATAAATAATTAATGTCATAATTATTATTAAACTAATTATTACAGTATTAATAAGAAAGTAATTGTAGATTATTAAACTTATAAAACAATGCAATACACCTATATTTTATTAATAGTTTTAGGTCCAGTTCCACAAGGGTCAGTTAATTAACTTTTAACCTTGGGTTAACTCACTCTTCGTCTCTTTTTAACTGTCCCTCTTAGAAAAAGACAAAGAGTGAATTAACTAAGGTTAAAAGTTAACCGACGTTTGTAAAACTGGGCCTTAGAGTTAACTTAATTCGGATATGAAGTGCGAAGTTTTGCCCCATCATGATATGCAAACTTTTGCCCCACGAGACATTTTTTAAATTACCGATAAGCGTTACTATCTATATGCGGATAACAATTTGAAATGTCTAATATAGCAAGACACACGCCAGAAACGAGTTAATCAAAATGTCTTGTCAATGATTTACTTAAGTTAATTTTTACTTATAAAATATAGTTAAAAATCAAAATATTACATCAAAAAGATAAAAAATGAAATTTACTTCATAGTTTCAACACTGTTCAGCTTCAGTCCAATCGGTTGTTATTACACATGACGTCATTCAGTCATTTCACCTTACAAACTATCTTAGTGTTGCCCACCTAACTTACACGAAAACAAATATACTTGCACTGCGCACTTTTACCCGCCGCGCACTCTTACCCCACTCTACTCTGTAGTATAAAATACAATACTTAAAATACTAAAAAGCGGCAAGTTTATACATACTATCTTGCTTTATCTGAGATCAGCATTTTTACTTTTTATCAGATTCCCGTGTGAGGTTGCTGATCCTCCATCGGGCGCCTCCCCAGGTGGCGGATAGGGCAAAGCTCGCTAGAAAATCTAGAGGGTACCGGGAAATAAAATACCCGGGGCGGACCAAAATCAGCAGGGCCGGTGTCTAGGCCTAGAGGAGACAACCACTCCAAGACACTCGGGAATTTAAGCAACCGACGCCGGCGATCAATGACGACGTCGACGCCGCGATGCAATGGCGGGCATAAGTGGGGCTTATGTCCGCCATTTATATTTACATTTATAACAATATATTATAATTTATTTGTGTTCTTTATACATTTGGATTCATACAAGCACCGGCACCGGCGAATGACGACGTCGACGCCGCGATGCAATGGCGGGAATAAGTGGGGCTTAGGTATGTCACAGATTAATAGAATTCAATTTTTTTCGCTGCGGGACGTGAATGAACACCAGCAGTATCACTGCTTTCACGTTGATTAATATTTCTTGAACAAAAACAATTGATGAAAGAATATAAAATAAAGAATACTGCTGCAACTGTAACCACAAATCGCATACTTATTAGTAGTGATTTTTTCTGTGCGATTTGTACCGGCCGCTATCTCCATTATGGGTCATATACTTTCGTCAGTTTAATTTTTGTCATATTAATGTTTCTCCATAATGGAGATAGCGGAACTACACATAAAAATCGCGGCGCACGCGGATCGAGGACTGTCATGTGCGGCGAAACGCACGATCAACAATAAATTTGTACCTAAATAGGTACTTACCGATTTTTCTGCACGCTAAAAATGCAGCAACCCAACGATAATAAAAAAAATTACGGCTACGCAGCGAAATAATTAAATGTAAATAACCCGCCGCTATCTCCATTATGTGGAGATAGCGATTTCGACTGCGACTGTCAATGATTTATTAATAATAGATTGTAAGTACTTACCGCTTTTCGTCCAAAATGTTGCAACGGCAGCAAATGCACGCAACATTTATCACTAAAAATAACCAAAATTACACCGGCCAACAAAAAAAAAAATAGGTCCGTCCGCTATCTCCTAATGGAGATAGCGTACACAAAAACTCGCCGGCACAAGAAACGCTGCGCGCCGCGAAACACAGTTACCGCCGGTGTCGACGTAAGAACTGTCATGTGAACGGCGAAACGCAGGATCCGCGTCCGTGCGGATCTGCGGCGCACGACGCCGACGCTGCGATGCAATGGCGGGCATAAGTGGGGCTTATGTCCGCCATTTATATTTACATTTATAAACAATATATTATAATTTATTTGTGTTCTTTATACATTTGGATTCATACAAGCACCGACGCCGGCGATCAATGACGACGTCGACGCCGCGATGCAATGGGCGGGCATAGTGGGCTTATGTCCTGCCATTTATATTTACATTTATAACAATATATTCATAATTTATTTGTGTTCTTTATACATTTTGGATTCATACAAGCACTGGCACCCGGCGAATGACGACGTCGACGCCTGCGATGCAATGGCGGGCATAAGTGGGGCTTATGTCCGCCTATTTATATTTACATTTATAACAATATATTATAATTTATTTGTGTTCTTTATACATTTGGATTCATACAAGCACCGGCACGGCGAATGACGACGTCGACGCCGCGATGCAATGGCGGGCATAAGTGGGGCTTATGTCCGCCATTTATATTTACATTTATAACATATATTATAATTTATTTGTGTTCTTTATACATTTGGATTCATACAAGCACTGGCCGGCGAATGACGACGTCGACGCCGCGATGCAATGGCGGGCATAAGTGGGGCTTATGTCCGCCATTTATATTTACATTTATAACAATATTTATAATTTATTTGTGTTCTTTATACATTTTGATTCATACAAGCACCTGCACCGGCGAATGACGACGTCGACGCTGCGATGCAATGGCGGGCATAATGGGGCTTATGTCCGCTAGTTCTATTTACATTTATAACAATATATATAATTTATTGTGTGTTCTTTATACATTTGATCAACAAGCACTGGCACGGCGAATTACGACTCGCAACTGCGATGCAATGGCGGGCATAAGTGGGGCTTATGTCCTCATTTATATTTACCTTTATAACATATATGTCATTTATTTTGTTCTTTATACATTTGGAT